>CAIGRP010077790.1:0-13348 GCA_903798385.1 Fraxinus cuspidata
ATATATATATATATATATCCTTGCGACTAAGGATAATTAACTTAATTTGGATTTAAAAAATCACCATAAGGAACCCAACAAAATGGATTATCAAGTAGTAAAATAAAAATAAAAAAACAGATAGTCTTTTCCAATGCTGGTCTGAATTAATAAAAAAAATGAAATAAAATAAAATAAAACAAATAAATAAATGTATAAAAGGGTAAGTTCAATTCAGAGGGTGAGAAAAAATGGATTTGACATGAAAACAAGAAGAAAGGAAAACCAAAAAGCGTGAGGAAATTTTTAATATTCTTTTCATATAAATCGTATTCGAGTGACTCAGCTTTAAACTTGGGTCTTAATCAAAAGAGTTCGTCAAAAAATTGCTTTTTTTTTTTTTTTTTATGTAGCAGTTGGTTCCACCGCCAACTACCAACTTCTCAAGATCCAACGGCTGCCAACTGTTTTGCCAACTCTCTCTCTCTCTCTCTGGAGAGCACCAACTATTTTGTGTTTTTAAGAGGAAAAAAAGGAACCATGCTGGTTGTACATGGGATGGGCGCCACTTGTCAGCAAAACCCAGAAACGAAGGAAAAAAAAAAGATATGTTTGGAGTCAATGATCAAATTGGATTTTTTATGTATGTATCTTGGTGTAATAGGATTTTAGATGATGAACGGTATATGAATGGTCAATATTCATTGACGTCGTATATGAAATATACATTAAAATATAAACATAGTTTACATCGAAGGTTGAGTACAAAAATTTGAAACTTGCAAAGGGACTACAATTTCTCGAAGCGAACGAGTACCAAATCAATAAACTTTGTGCAAAGATTTTAGCCGAAAACAAATTTTCGATAGGGGAGAAAAAGAGGAAATTATTTTGTAAGTTTTGCAAGAGGTGTGCGTATGTTGACATGGATGAAAAATACATCTTCAAGAATGGCACGACTGTTAATGAATCCCTATGAAAGACTTGTACCTGCCATGAGTTAGAAATTTTTATCAATTTCTCAATACAAATGCAAAAAGTACTACCCCTAATTGCTTTTAGCTATAAAATAACAAAAACAAGCAAAGATGCAATTAGAGTTAAAAACTTTTTATTGAAAATCCAGTGTTGAAATCTTCGTTTTTTTTTTTTTTTTACAAAAAATCAAAGAGTAATATGACAATGACCTCATTGTCATTGACACCTAGTAACATGTGTTAATTACCTATGATACATAACATATTCAAAAATGAAGAATCTCAAAAGGTCGATTCAACTTCCAAGCAAGTAAAGCAATTTCTTAAAGCTTATAGCACACCAAAAGAATAATGTTCCTTAGTCAGGGACAATTACACAAAGTGAGGTGACAGAGTGTTGTGGCAGAATGAGATTGGATGATATATATTTTTTTAAAATTGTCCAATCATATATTGACGCATGTCCCTTTTGTTATTGAATTTATCATCGACTTGTCACTGTAACAAGGCCGTTACCAAAAAGACTCGACTACTCCACACTACTAGGTGTGAACCTAGAAAAGTAAATACCAAGAAAATAAAATTATTTAATGACCGACAAAAAATTGGAACAAGCCGGAAAATATGAGTAAAAAAACTGTTGTAAATTTCAAGAAGGTAGGACCAATTAGTATTAGGGACATGACACGTAGAATATGCTTTAATAAAAGTTTTCCAAATGATTTAACGAGTTTTCTACTAGAGGACAGGACACACGTTTTAGAACGAAAAGTCCATGCCCAAGAAACTACCTGGAACTGCAGTTTTATTAGGAACTCACGAGGTACAATTTATTTAAATTTCTAATACATTGTATGAAGTACAAATAATTGACTAACGAATTGAATAATTGGCTAAATCATGGTAGATTGGGTAGGTAATAAATGTGAAATTGACTAAATAATTGTATTTAATTAGTGGTTGATTTTTGACGGGCTCAAAAGAATTTCTAGATTCTCGACGATTGAGTGACTTAGTAATAAAGAAAATGTGCGAGGAATCTTGTAAAAATGGATTGAGAAAAAATTTGGGTTTTCCTTCGAGTCTTCCATATTCAAAGTTCAAAATTTGAAACCCTAAAAAGGCTGATTTTGCAAAGGCATCTCGCTAAAATTATTTCAATATATAGCCCTTGTTCAAAAAAAGTTTAAAAAGTTGTTTAATATTTTAGATCAATCTATGCTGCTGCCTCGATAACACCTACAGTCATCGAGATATGTGAACCAGACCATGGAAAACCCATGTTAATTATTTTGAGTATAAAGTAAAACTTATTTTCAAAATAAGAAATCTTCCATGTCAATACATATTTAAAAATAAAAAGCTACTGAGATTTAAAAAAAAAAAAAAAAACAATTTTTTTTTAGCCTAGCCAAATAAGCTCATAATCAGGTTCTGTCACCTGCTAAACACTACCCAATGAACCTGTGGGCCTCAAGATCAACACGGACTTCTGGCCCAGTCAAGACATATGGGCCCAGCACACACGTGTGCGGTGGATTGTACCACACGTAACTACCTTCACAAAAAGCCAAAGTATCCGAAAGGAGCGCGTGTCTATACTTGCGCTCCCAAAATCATTACTCGTCCCCTCCACGTAGAAAAATCGCGTGGTGTCGGTGCCCCCGGATTTGCACCCTTTAGAGGAATAAAAAAAACGAACGCCAACCGCTTCTCGGTTTGTAACGGACCGATCGCCATAACAAAATCCACCGGAAGTATTCACAACACGCCGGCGAAAGACAATAATCAACAATTAAAATCGGCGATCGATCACCGGATTAAAATTCAATTCCTACATGCATGAATATTTTCCTAAAATGAAACATTAATAAAGAAAACTGATTTACAGCACTCAATTAATAGAGAAAAATCCATTGCGTGTGTGTGTTTGCATGTAGAAATTAAATTAAAAAGAAGAAGAAAGATAACTTACGAAGATTCTCCTAGAAAACAACGTTGTGACAGTGCAGGACGATATCTTCAATCGGAGAGCTCAAATTCAGAGAGCAGATATATATAGAGAAAATATACGGAGAGAGAGAGAAAGAGAGTAGAGAGAAGGGGAAGGAGGTGAAGAGGTGCACTGGTATTTATAAATGTGGACAAGGGTTTAGGGCCTTAGGTTGGGATAATTTTCTTTAACTAAGGTTGAAAATTACCATAATGTTTTGTCTGTCATAAGCAATAAATTAATTAAAAATCTAGTCTTACTTTCCTCGATAATTGACAAATATAATTAAAAATGGATTTTATTAGAAGAACACGACTTAAAGCGTGTTTCGCTAAGCGTTTATAAATAATCTCACTGTCTCCTTGGAAAGAAAAAGGTGGCATGATTCACATGTAAGAACAATTTCTTCTTTGGTTTTTTTCTTTATCAAACTCCGTATGAATTAGCAGCCGGCTAGCTACACCACGGCGATGACACAATCACACACGAAGTCAAGTCGAGGAGTCCCATCTTCATAAATGACTTCTCGACTAATCTGAGATTTTGAGATTATGACATCACATACAAGAGGTAGAGTCACATATTGACTTACTTAATTCGCAAGCGACTACACAGCTGTTCATATTCTTTCTCAACTCAACAAAAACACAATTAAAGAACCATTCCAAGTCAATCGCTCTTCAATGCAATCTTGGTAGATACATAACACTTAAAACACTTACATGTAAACAATAGAATGATTCAAGGGGCAATTTCAAAACGTAAAATCAGGAAAAAGGTCGACGCATGTCCATGACAAAGAGGTGTAAAATGTAGATAGGCAGGCACCTTGTTAAATAATGACATAGCTTCAACTACACATTTGGTACGCAGTACCATATGGAGCAAGAAAACATTAAATCAAATTAGATTTTAGCTTCTCTTTCTTTAATACTATGTAGTACTGTTCAATCATTGAGCCAAACATGCTTTTAACGTTACTATCTTATCACAAATTGGAGGTATATTTTACAATTTAAAATTAATAAAAAGCAAAAAGTGTAATCATGAATTGGAGGTATATTTTACAATTTACACCAACTTTTGGGTTAACTTTTAACTAGAGGTACTTTACCCCTTCCCTTTGGGTTTATCTAGAGTTACTTTATAACTTTACATCAGAGAAACTATCCTTTTTCAATTTAAAAAGACAGCTACTTTTAAATTTTCAAGATAGTTCCTTGCAGTGACAATTTTTCATTGATCTCTACAGAGTTCACATTTTGATTACATGGATACAGTCATTAAACTTCAATGAATTGGATACAATTAGTATTTACTCTCACCATGCATATTCTACCATATTTTGCAATACTGAAAAAAAAATAATAATAAAAAAAAAAAAAAAAGAAAAAAAGAAAAAAAAAAAATAAAAAAAAAAAAAAAAAAAAAAACGTAGATGTATTTGACAACAAATATAGTTTTCGTTTTTGCTATTTTATAGATGTAAGGTGAGAAAACTCATGCATAAGTTTTGTTCGTGAAACTTCAATAAATCATAGGCATTGAACTATCAATGCATAGATGATGATAAGTCTTGTACATGTTGCTATTGTGTCCATTGACAATCCTCAGCAAGAAACTGAAGCAATGCTGATATACTGACTTATCCAATGGCACTAATAAGAGAGCAATGTTGGGTGTGGCCACTTAATGCAGATAGCAGTAATAGTATCGAACTTCTATCCAATGATATACTGATCAAGTCCATTTTATCTGCAATCACCATACAAAGACAAATGGATACACCACCGCTTCTTTACGTTGAAGACTGATCGACTAATTGACATGGGAGGATAATAAGAGAGATTTCCGTTCTCCTTTTGCTTTGTTATACTTGCTGCCTAAAATGGTGACGAGAGTAGAGACCGCTTCAGCAATATGCTTCCCTTTGTTCAACATCACACAACTTGATCTGCAAAATGAGAAGAATATAGCTACAAGTCTACAACATAGAATTTTCATCGTCATCTTCACAGCATATAAATTAGTTATTTACACCATTCTGTTATCAATTTTTAGCAGTATAATTTTCCTATAATGCAGAACTGGAGAAAATGACACTTTCTATTGTCCTTGGTCAGTTTTGCTTCTTGAACATTTAACTCATTGACAGTCTGCTTGCAGGCATTCACACTTACGGGTTTAACTGCAAATCTCACACGTATCTGACAAAGTTTGCTCTCATCAAAACTAAAACTAGAACTTGTGAGGTCCTAAACTTCTCTGCCCCACACGTGAATATAATTATTTTTCTTCATCATAAAATTCTTTCTTTTATTATTTATTCCCTTTGATTTTATTTGGTGCCAACTCAATCACAAAATCACCAGGTATAGAGTAGAAATTATCAGATGAAATCAAGATTTATGTTACTGTTTACCTCCTCCCGTTAGCTGCATCGGTAATTTCAGCTCTGGTGGGCACTCCAGACTTAACAAGTGACTCCAGAACCTGTGTTGCCCAAATGACGGGTACATGGGCAGCATTGCAGATTGAGATAATTTCTTCCTGTATATCTGCAAGCTTTTCCCAACCGCATTCCACTGCGAGATCTCCTCTAGCAATCATGACACCCAACGGGTTTGGAGATTTCATTGCCTCCAATAGCAAGAGTGGCAAATTCTCAAATCCATCTCTTGTCTCGATCTTTAAAATAACCCCCAAATTCAATTTTTTTCTCTTCGCAAGTTCTTGGCGCAACACGACAATATCATGAATATCTCGGACAAATGAAATACCCACCATGTCAGCATGTCCAGCTACAAAGTCAAGATCCATAAGATCCTTTGAAGTAAGACCTTCATATCGAATGTGACTCTCAGGGATGTTTATGGATTTTTCAGAGCCTAGCTTAGTACCTCTTGGGCCAGCATGAGTGATTGAAACAATAACTTCTGAAATGCTAGTTCCTTTTGTAACCCCCCATATCTTCCCATCATCAAAAGCAATAGGGTCTCCTGGTTTGACCGAATCAAATAGATAACTGGATGAGCAGGTTATCCTATGGGCACCAACTGATGAAGAAGTTGATTCATCCAGTTCATCTGAACTATCTCGAGATAGTATCAGCAAGTCACCCACTCTCAGCCTAACAAATTGCTCTGCAGGGGGAACATCTATCACAAATCCAACTGAAGATTTTCTTCGCTGCTCCTTTGTACGAAGTACCGTACCAGACTCAACATATGCAGTCTTCCTACACTCGGCAATGAATCCAACCCCAGAAAATATAGGATACTTGCTCAAAATCCTGAGTTCCCTCTGCTTTCCACGTGTGTCACAAAATCTCAAAGAGTCATCTACCTCTAGTTTACTTAGAAATTCTTGGCCATCCACATGCAAAATTACATCAGGAGATACATGAGGTGGTGGTGGACCTGCTCCTTGGGGAGAAAGCCAAACTTTGGCTGGAAATATCACACTTCCAACGGCATTCTTCTTGGGGGATATTTTCAGTACACATGGACCCGCATGAAGTTTGCCAGTACGAAGCTTTGGTCCAGCTAAGTCCATGAGCACCCGACATGGCTTCTCAAGAATTTGAGAACTTTTCTTCACCCTTATTATTATCTCATTCCAAACATCAGGATTACCATGTGCACAGTTGATGCGAAAAATGGTGGCCCCTGCTTCAATGAGACCAGATACATGAGTATCATTGTCAACTACCTCTTGGCCAACTGTTACCATGATATGAGTGCCTCTCTGCCCTTTAAGTGTCCCCAGTAGTAGATTCCTATTAGATGATGCTCTTTTCATCATTGCAGTTATTGCCAAGTCCCCCTTTGTTCGATTTTGTGAGCTTCTGAAAATGGGAAGCACTTCCCCAGAACTTTTATCGCCATGGACGGAATCTAATTTTGAGTTATTCAGCGTTTGGATACATGAAGAAAGACTTGAAAGAACATATGGATTTATAGTCTCCAAATTCAGAAGTCCTAGTGAAGAAAGCTCTTCTTTAATCGGTTCTACATCTAGGCTTTTTAAAGCCAGAGAGTGTATTAGGTTTGTTGCGCTCACCAAGTAATTTCTGCAATATAAAAAACTGTGTTATTTATCTTTTGTACTTACAAATCTAGTAAGAAAGGAAGATGCCAAGAAAGGTCATAGTCAACATTCTTCTTACTCCCAAAAAGACAGTATTTTACCCGTGACACATTTTGAGTCTTGAAGAATTCCATTGTTCCATTGCCAGAACATGCAACTGAACAGCCTTCAGCTTATCAAGGAGGCTCTCCTGGTTTCCATGGCTCATAAATGTTTGCTGGAAATCAGTGTCCGACTGCAATTTGGGGGTAAAACCTTGAGAATTCTCATTGTCCAGGGGATAAATAACCACTGAATCATCAGCAAAATGATGTGAAACGCATCTTTCAGAATCATCTTGCTCATTTGGAATGGCATAGACAATAGTTCTCAGAGTGAAGTTTCCTCTTATGCTTCCAAATAAAAATATGTGATTTCTAGAGGCTGAATTTTTAGCATGGAGCTTAGAAGGAAGTGTGAAATTCTGATAAAATTTGGGAGATGTAAAATCAGAAGAAACAGTTGCTTGAATGCCCTGCGCAAAAGAAATGGCGACGGTCAAACTTCAAATAAAGGGAGGACAGGCAAAAGCAGTTTGGAGGACCAGAAGGCCTATCAATGGCCAATGTCTTAAAGCAATAAATAAAATCTTGAAAAGGTGGTTTGCTTAACATCTGAAGAGGATTATTCAGGTTTCAGATTGTTAGAATAGTAGTTATATCATTTACCCCTCAAATTGTACCACATGTAGAAAAGCACAAGTAACTCTTTATATCTATCTGATCATATATGGATTATACTAAGTATGCTATGGTTCGGGGATTTAGGAGTACAGAGCAGTAAATTTAGACATTAGACACTGGCAAAGCACCTTCAATTTCTCATACTAGAAAGTGAGTGAATAAATTATATTTTATCAAAATTAGGTACGTTTATAATCATGACAACACTAGAAAAGCATGAGAATTTTATAAAACATATCATTCGTTTTATACACCATAACCCAGAACTGTCAATGCTAAGTTCACAGCTCACTATTAGTCTATTATAAACACTAGGAAAGAGAACAGTGTTTTTCACAAATATTTCTATGACCTTGCTACATGGAAAACCAGATCAAACGAGAAAGCCTACTCACATAATTCAGAAGCGTAGTCTGGTTAGTGATTGAGCAAACCGAAACAGCACTAATCATCATCTACAGTTCAATACTCGGGGGAAAATAACCAGATGATTAAACCTAACCTGAAAAAACTCACCCCAAAATCAATTTAAGTGAATATTCAGAACAAACAACAATAACTCCAAGAAGCCATACATTAATCCTTCGTCAACATCACAACAATTAGTTCCCAAAACTGAACCACCAAAAAATTTAAAGCTCCAGCTGCTAAAATCCAAAAGAAAATTTTCGAAGAAATTACTGTTGGAATGCGAAAAAAGAATTACCTAGAATTTAGAAAAACTTCTTTAAGTCAATAAATAAGATCATTTAGATGTTCACGTATATGTTATATCAAGAATAAATTACTCAAACTTTTACCTAAATTCGATGATTAATTCTTAAATTGATTCTAAATCACGAACTTTCAGTTTTTTCGATCACGAGCTTCCAACTTTGAATTTAAAGAACTTGATGCTCCAAACCTCCTAGTCTTATATGGTATTATTCAAAGTCGAGACTACAACAGTAGGTGGGCAACTTCTTTTAATTAAATTAAGAAACTAATTCTTGGATTTGACAGATATATAAAGTAAAAAAATAATTTTATTTCTTTTCCTCTCTACAAATTTGAACACTCCAGAAGATTTCAATCCATGTACAATAAGGATTTCAAATAAAGTCTAGACATGTATCTTAATTAAAATCAAAATAGGAGTTTTAATTAATGTTCAAATCCACTTAGTTTATATTTAATTATAAGCGTAGTCCTACAACTTCAATTACAATTATAATTAAATTTACAACTTTCACCCTAAACTTTATAGTAATTATAATTAAGTCCAAAATTTTTATAATAATTGTAATTAATTCTCAATAATTTATAGAGCTACCACGGGGACCTTATCGGACATACATTATCCAAACTCTAATAATTAGATCATATCTCATCGACTCTAGACCATCCAATCTAATTATTAATCTTTATTTTTTCCACTAAAGGTAAAATATTGCACTTTCAAAATATATAAGGTCACAGAAGCCAAAAAATTTGTAATAATTTCATCTGACAAGTCATACATGTATTTTATCCCCAACCGTGATTCTATAATTAGATACGAACATAAATGATCGTTTTACCCCTCTAGTTTTCCTCACTAACTTGAGCAATATTTTCTCTTCATCGGTCGTATGAAGTAATCATAGATGTAAATTTTAGCCATTTCTAAACACTGAGCTCAGATCTTACTCATTCAACTGAATATATTTAAGTAGACACTCTCTCCATATTTTAGAGATTCCCGACATGAATTCATGCTCTCTGCTCCGTTCATTCTCTTGTATATTATTAATTATAAAATGTTATTTTACCACGCAAATATATTGTATGGGCATACAATCCAACAATTACAAATATAAAAAAAAAACATAAAACAAGCTCTCATAAAATTCAGATTTCCAGATTAAAAACACAATTATCATTTACGCCCCAATAACATTCCAGGCGTTTATAAAAATCAATAAACTGAAACCTATCTCATTTCCATAATTATTTCCCAAAAATTCAAAAACAAAATTTTAGCATCACATAGAGAGAGAGAGAGAGAGAGGACCTTTATACGGCTGAAAGAGGTGGCGAACCAGAAACGGCGAGGAAAATGGAAAGCCCTAGAACATAAACAGGAAGCTCGATAATTCTATTCAAGATTCTGCTTTATCTACATAATAATACATATATACAGAGAAATTATATATACCATTTATATTTTTTATGTGTATATATTAATCGATAAAATAATCGAGAAAGAGAGCGGTTGAGGTGATTGGAGTGTGGAGGGCGTGTGTCCAGATTCAGTATGTGAAGAAATGGAATCTTCAGTTTATGGAACCCACCAATGCGACTTGTGGATGGCTGGAAAAGTTGCTTATTTTTGGCAGAAGGGAAATTGGCGCAACTAGTTCTAAAATTTTGCCCAAATTATGTTTTCATTCAAACCTTTTAAATATGGGGCAAATAGTCTCATACCTTTTCATTTTTAGCGCAAATGGTCCTTTTGGACGGAAGGGTGCAATGCAATTGTCTTTAGTTTTATATTATTTTATTTTAATGTGCAATTTTGTCAAATGACTTTCTCCACTAACAAAAAAAAAAAATTGAAAAAAAAATTTAATAGAAATTTTTAAAAAATCATAAAAATTGAAAAGCTCATCTTCTTCCACCCACCCATGGCACACCATATTAGAGCACCACAAAGCTGGAACCACTGCCACCACTGAACCTTAAAAGCTCTATCATGGAAAATCAAAAAATTGTTTTTCTTTTGTATAAGCAAGTGAGGGAAAGACTATATTATCTCTCGAGCGTCAAAAATGGATATCACAGTGGTCTAATTTATACATGAGTTGTGAGTGATAAGTAAAGAGGGATAGAAAGTGCAAACGATATAATTATGGAGGTTCGATCCAACGCAATAATCTGCGTCCTCCGTTACCAAGCTGTTCGGCACGAGCAAGGCCAATTTCACTACGTTGATTGACTTGTTGTACAATCTAACCCTTAACAAAGCTTCCGGTGACTTACAAGCAATGATCACTGGCCATTTTACAACGTTGAGGTTTACGGGACCTCAACACAACCCACAATTCAAATAAATTTACAAGTGAAATCTTCTCTTCTTAATGAATGATAGATTCAAAGTTGAGTACAAGAAGAGAAGTAGGCTAACACTTTAATAGATAGAAATGAATGAAACTCAAGTGTTAAGTATGAAAAACTTTGATGTATGGAATGATTTTCAAGAGTTAATTTTATCAAAAAAATTTCAACACCAAAGTGATTTGATAATAAATGATATGAAAGATCAATGCAATTTTTGGCACAAAGGAATCTCAATTGAATGCTCTAAAGTTGTTGTAATATATGGTAAGTGAGTTGATATTTATAATAGTTAAAAAACGTAAAATTTTCTGTCCAACCGGACGAATGAACTGCCGTTGAGTGTCAAAAATCAGAACTGTTAAAAATTTGATTGTTGGACTACCATATGTCCGCCGGACTGGAAATCTCTGGTTTACACTTTTCGTAATTATTTTTGCAAGTGTGGATCCTTTAGGGACATTTTCACTTTTTCAAAATAAGTGTTATTGGAAAAAAAAAAGTTAAGTGAATATTTTTGTCACATCAAAAATAATTTTTATGCAAGTTCTTTTGAGAAACGTTTATTTCGTGCATAAAAATTTAACTTATGAGCTTGTAGTGATTCATTGCTAAGACTTAAAGCATTTTAACTTTACATATGAATTCAACTCATCTAAGTCTAATGTCTTCGATTGATTTGGCCCGAGTGCACGATTTGTTACTCGATTTTGAATTTGGTGTGAATGCTTGATTTGTCTTCAATTGTTTTAACGTGAGTGCTCGATTTCTTCCAGGTTCGCAACATGTATCAATGAAGACTCGAATGTAAATGTTAGAGATAAGAATAATATGTGTGTTATAATCAAAATTTAAATCAACCATATGTCAACAATTTCTCTCTTTTTGATTAAGACAAACAAGATGATTTGCAAAATAAGATTAATTTATTTATCATGCAATTTGCATTCCCCCTATCTTTACCATGTATTGCAAGTATTCCTCCAATCTTTTACAAATTGATAACTATGTAAGAATGAGTTTTTCTCTTTTCCCCTTTTTCATATACTCTAAGTATATTATTATCGAAAATGAATTATGCATAATCATCTCACTTTGAATTCCCCCTTTAGGCATAAACAAAAAGTATAAGGCTAAACATGGATAATAACTGGAGCATTAATCATAAAAGAAGATAACCATAGATAACAATCTTTAAAACGAAAATAAGCCATAACGTAAAGATTTTAGAGAAGTCATATAAACATAAGGATAGTCTAGAAACGACGACAAAAAATCTACGGCTCCGGAGGAGGCGATGGAGGAAAAAGTGCATAGAAGTGAGCATAGAAGGCATTTTGCTGAGTCTGCATGTCCGCCTGCTGTACTTGGATGGCATCCTGCTGAGCTCAAATAGCGTCCTGCTGGACCTGCAGCTCTCAAAGCATCCTGCCAAGCTCCTCCACTGATGATGTAAGAAAATCAATATGGCCATTGAGGAGGTTGTAGTGATCCTCGCTAAATGTGAATCCTCCAGACGAAGAGCGAGGAACACTAAATGCAGGAATATCGTGAGGTGGGTATGGGACTTGTGGTATATCATCAGCATCATTATCCTCATCAACTTCAAAAGGTAAAGTCACTGGACCCGAGGTGAGGTCGAACCCTTTTGCATGTGCCACCCATTGACCATATTCTTTTACTATTTTTATTTTTTTAAAGGTTTGAATGTTGATGGTGTCGGTAGGGCGAAGTTTAACAAAAGTCTCAATATGAAGTGGAATTTCAAAATTGTTGACCTATGGTTGATTTTATCCTTAATGTTTTAATCACAACAAACAAGATTAATATTATTTCTAAGAAATTGATTTTGAGTGATGATAGTTCAACGTTAAAATCAATCAAGTACTGTCAAAATCAACACATCATAAATCGGACTCGAAATGAAGATCAAAGTGAAAGTGAAGCATTCAAGTCAAATCATTCGAAACGGGAGCATAAAATATCAAAATCAAGACTATCAAATCATGCTCATGAAGAAGAACAAGATCAAGAGTTTAAGAGCCAAACATAAAAGAAACTTTGAAGCGAGATCAAAGACTAGGCTCTCAAGATCATATGTAAAGGTATACAACTTTGATCTTTAGTAATGAATGACAATAGATTAAAAACTATTTTGTGAATGAAGAGTTATTTTGATATCACATGCATTAAATATTTTTGATCAAGTAAGATTGATTTTTCAAAGAATACTTGAACTTAGACTATATCTTTAAAAAAAAAAAGTCAAAGTCAAAGGTCAATGATCAACCGGACGTTCGGTTCGCCAACAGTCAGTTTTTTTACCGTTCTGACCGCAACGGCTAGTTGGTCGTCCGGTTCAGTGGCGAACGTCCGATTGGTTAGAAACTTTGGATGTTTTGACTGCTATAAATACCAACTCACTTGTCATTCATTTCAACACTTAAAAGCATTCAAATGAGAGCAATATTACATTGAATTCTCATCTCACTTATTATTATCAAATCATTTAG
>CAIGRP010077791.1:0-14399 GCA_903798385.1 Fraxinus cuspidata
AAATTATTATTGGAATAATCAACTTTCAAAACTGTGGAGACCAACATACAATTTTCGAAGTTGCGTTTGAAATATTTGAAGGACCACTATGCAATTTTTTCAAATTGAATTTGGAATTATTCACCTCCACGACAACAGTTCAGGTTTTGACAATTTTTTTTTTTTTTTGCGGTTTATTGTTCATCGTAAAAGAAAACTTGCAGTTTTTTTTTCAAATTTCGGTCAAAATTTCGAAAAGCCATAACTTCTTCAATTCAACGCCAAAAATTATGTTCTTTATACCATTGGAAAGGTACCAAGAATATCTATCAATCCATGCCAAATGGTAATCAAGAAACATAGCGTGGAAGAAGTTATCGTGTAATTAAATTTCGGATTTTACCGATTTTAATGTAAAAAAAAAATCAGATTTTCATCCAAAACTTCAAAGTCTTATAACTTCTTCATTTTAAGTCAAAATTTTGAGTTCTTTATATGGTTGGAAAGATTATGAGAAGAAATTTCTAACCATACTAATCTTACTACATGAAGATGAACGAGCAGATGAAAGTAAATATTTAAAATTTTTTGCAATTTTATCTAGATTTCGTTTTTCTCCAAATTTATAAAGTTTCTGCAATTTTATTTAGTGTTTCGTTAATCTCCAAATTTATAAAATCAAAAATTTCCAAACTTTGCAGTTATGATCTACATCGTATAAGGAATATGTTGTAAACACTTCTTGAATTTATGTTGCATATTTCATGACATGCCATTAACAATGATTCAAGTTTCAACTAAAATGGCATACATGCATTTTTCAACATAATAATTCCATTTACAACAAGATAGTACGCAAGTGAAACAAATTTTACGGCTCTAATACCAATGTAAGAAATTAACATCATTTTTTAACATGAGTTTCAGGTCAAGAAATTTACTTGAAATGATGAATTCCAAGATCTTCTCATGGTTGAATCACCTTGCATTTCAACGCTCCAAAATCTGCATTTCTTGTTCTCCAATTATCACAATCCTGACCATAATGGAAGGTGATTATTATCCACAATTTAAGTGTCAATTTTTGCGAGATTTCATATTTCCATACGAATTTTCTCTTCATTGTTCATGTCATTTTTTTTCCCTTTTTTTTCAATACATAATCATTAAAGGTTATTGTGAGTTAAGGGTGGTTTGAGAGTTGTATGTTTGAATTTTAAGTTCAAACTATCTCCAACTCTTTTAATAACTTGTAAGTCGGGTCATCCCACATGGGCGACCTACGACCCGTATTTTTCTAACATATTAAGATAAACTATGTTTTTCTTGCTAACATAGCACTTCTTGCATATTGATTTCAAATAGTATTGGAAAGCACTGATAGAAAGAGCTATATAATCTCGGAAAACTGTTAATTGCATTAGTGTAGATCAAGTCATGATTTCCTATCCACAATAGATATGATAAAAACTTCTTACTATTGATGTGGTAAGAGAACTATATTTATGATTCTCTACATTCGAGATGACCATAAATAAAGTTCTTTTGACATGTAAAATATTTAACTTGTTGTGTGAGGCGATATATGTAATTAATTGTATATAAATGTCATCTTAAAGTTAAACTCAGAATTAAAGTGATGTAATAAAAAAATAAGTAATTGGGCTTTATGTTTCTAAATAAAATGTGGGCCAAATTTTGTATAGAGATCAAATCCATTAGGGTTGTATTTGACGATGAGCTGAACACATACAAAATTATAAATAGAATTATGGTCTCCAATTTGTGTGTAAATTTTTTATTCTTTGTGTCATCATCTCATCAACACAAGAATTCAAAGAGAAAAATATAATGAAGAGGAAAATCCAAAACCAGCATAAAGGAATTCAAGAATCATGAAAAATGATTGAAGAATCAATATTCAAGAATTAAGAAGAAGGTTTGGAGTAATCAAATTGAAGAACAAAAAATCAAAATTAAAGATCTGGAAGTCAAGATTTAAGAATTGCAGTTCAAGATTCATAATTCAAGATTTGTCAATAGATCAAGTTTTGTTCCACATTAATAATTTTCTTAGTGATTGACATGGAGATCTTGACAATAAATGAACTTTTATAAAGTTAAATTTCACATAAAATTTAACAAGTGATATCAAAGTTAATCCATGTTAAACCATTGAGATTATAGGAGGATTTTTAGGGTTGAAATTCACCCTTTAGTTTTATAAAATTTGGAATGTGATTTTATACCCTAAATATCAAAATTTTGGATTTTTGGCGGCTTTTTTGGAATTACGGCAGCGCCGCGGTGCCTAAACGGGGAGCTACAGCGCTACGCTATGAGTAAAGGACTGATGGTAGTGCCCAACATAGGGCGCTGCACCACATTGCTATTGTCCGATTTTTTTTAGTTATTAAAACAAAAAAATAAAAATAAAAATAAATGAATATGGTATTAAAAATTAAAATTCAAATCTTGGTATTAAAATTTATTTCAGTTTTCTAATTTTTCAAAATAAGTTAGTTGAAACATTATATTACCAAAATAACATCTCTTGTCTAAATTAATTTATTTGGAAAATTGTGAAGTTGTGTGTGTAATTCATGCGAATATTGACTGGCTCAAATGAATGTAATTATTTGGTCAAATTACATGCACACCTATAATAATAATTATGTGACAATTGTAAACAAAAAAAAAAAAAATTATGTGAACAATAAATCGGTCAAAAGATAGGGTTATTATTTGACATAATTATTGTCAATATTTAATTATTACATAAAGAGTATCATTTACAAGTTGATATTTCTGTGCAAATACTAAATACCAATATTGTGCTCAGTTTCTTGTGATATGATTTACCATTATTTGAATTAATTAATTGTTAATAAAAATTCTAATGCCAATATGTTTCTTTGGTTTTATTCTCTATTCAGTTAACTCTTCTAAACATCAATTATATTCTCATGCTAAATGGACAAATTTTAAAGACTGTAAAGAGAATGCTCAAATCGTTTTTTGGCTGCACGGACTTAAACATTATGTTAAGGATTGAACAACTAGATGTATTTACGGATAAAAGTTCCGTTGATGAAAAAATGGACTTTGATAAGTGCACCAACTGTATTCTAGAGTCATTCAGGTGTGTTATGTCCAATAAAGTAACTACTGCCAAGGAATTTCTTGATGAAATTAAAAAATACTTTGCAAAAAGAAATAAGGTCGAAACAAGTACGCTTCCGGTGAACTTAGTTTCACTAAAGTATAAAAGTAAAGAAAATATTCGGAAGTACATCATAGAGATGTCTCATATTCCTTCAAAAATAAATGCACTAAAGCTTGACCTACTTATGATTTCTCAGGCATTTGGTTTTGATTTCTTTTCCTGCACAATACAATCAATTCTAGGTCAATTATAACTGTCAAAAGGAGAAATTGACTCTAAATGAGTTCATTTCATATTGTGTGTAAGAAGAAGAAAGATTGAAGCAAGACGGGATTGGAGGTGCTCACTTGACTAGTACCTCTAAGGACAAGTTCAAGAAAAGAAAGATTAAAAAGTTGCACCTGGTCTTGCCAAAAAAAAAAAAAACGCAAAGCTTGAAAAAGATGAATCATTTGGCTATTATTTTTGTTGAATCTCGGGACACTTGAAAAGTAATTGTATCAAATACCACACTTGACGTGTAAACAAAGATACGTTTCCCACTTTAGTTTGTAATGAAGTTAATTTAATTTCAGTAACTAGACATACTTGGTGGATTGATTCTGATGCCACTATTCCTAGAAGTGTGTCTATACAGAGTTGCCTCAATAGTCGAAAGCCAAATGATGTTGAAAGATTCATTTATATGGACGACGACAANTTTCAGTAACTAGACATACTTGGTGGATTGATTCTGATGCCACTATTCCTAGAAGTGTGTCTATACAGAGTTGCCTCAATAGTCGAAAGCCAAATGATGTTGAAAGATTCATTTATATGGACGACGACAAATCAGTTGAAGTAGAGGCTACATAGATTCTTAGATTAGTATTAAAGACCGGTTTTAATTTGAATTTGAAAGAAAATTTTGTGATATCTTCTTTTAGACGGAATTTGGTTTCTATTTCTATTTTGGACAAATTTTGTTATTCTTGTTCATTTTCTTGATTCAAATCTTGTGGGTACCAGTTCTTTATCTGGATATGATAATCTCTACTTGCTTAATTCGGTTACATTTTATAAAGAAACATTGCATGTGAATTCATGAAGTATTAAATGTAAATCAACCAATGAGAATTTTACTTCGTTATAGCACAAGCATTTATGTCACATTTCTCGAAAGAGAATCGAAAAACTTGTGACATAAGGAATCCTTGATTCCCTTGATTTTTTTAGATTTTAATAATTGTGTAAATTATATCAAGGGGAAACAAACAAACATAAGGTGATTATGTGCCAATAGGACTTCAGATGTCTTAGAATTAAATGCTAATGAGTGTGATTAGTAAGAAGTATGATTAGTCATTCTACCTTACTAGAATCTTTCTGGGAAGAAGTATTAAAAACTGGAGCTTATATTCTCAATAGAGTTCTAAGTAAATGAACTGTCAAAATCCTTTATGAACTTTGGAAGGCAAAAAGCTTCTTTGAATCACTTACACATTTAGGATTGTCCAGCTGAAGTAATGCCTTATAGATCATTAGAAAAGAAATTGGATTCTAAAATTGTTAGATGATATTTTATTGAATACTCTGAAAAATCAAGGGAATACAAATTTTATGATCTCACTACCAAATAAATTTTTGAAACTGGAAATGTTAGGTTCTTTGAGAATGTGGAGTTTACCGGGAGGGGAGGATAAGGTTATGAATTTTTTCTTTGAGGAAGAATACATAAATATCCCTCATAGTGCAATTGATAATGATTAGTATCGATGAAAAATTTTTGCTCCAGATCTTGTTCAAGAAGCAATTCCAGATCAAGATAATATTCTTGGACCCCCTACAAACAATCAAGAGATTGTTCCCAAAAAAAAAACTCAACAACCCCAAAAACAAATTTCATTAATGAGATCTACTAGAGAAATGAGAAATACAATTTCGGATAACTTTATAGTATTTTTCCAAAAAAAAATGAGGATGACATTGAAACTCCAAGAATAACTAATCAAGAGGGGGTGAATTGTTTTATAAAACTTTTTCGGAAAGTTAATCTAAATTCAAGAAAGTAAAGATTAAATAGATAAATTCAAATAATAAGTGCAGATATAAAAGTGATAAGTAAAAGAGAGGGAGAGATGATGCAAACTATATTATTGTGGTGGTTCGATTCAAAACAATTATCTACGTCCTCCGTTACCAAGCTATCCGACGCGAGTAAGGCCTTTTAACTATATTGATTTATTTATGGAGCAATCCAAGCTTACACAATACTTCCAGTGATTTGCAAACAAGAAGCGTCAATTCTTATATAAAATTGAACTTTACAGGATCTCAATATGACCTATAAATTTAAAAGAAGTTGATTTTACAATTTGAAACTTCTCTCTTAGTAAATGATATAATCAAATTAAATACAAAGAAGACTAAAACTTTAATAAATAGTAATGAATAAAGTTCAAGTGTTAGGTTAGAAAAACTTTGATGAGAAGAATGATTTTCAAAAGTTAATTCAATCAAAAAATTCAAAATAAATAGTTTCATAAAGATGAATAAGATGTGTAATCAATATAATTTAACTCAAGAATATATCACTTAAATGCTCTCAAAAGTGTTGTATTGAATGCAAAGTGAACTGGTATTTATAGTAGCCAAAAAGTCAAAATTTTTGACCAACCAAACGACCCATTCAGATTTCTGCATACTGAACCGGACAACCAAACTAATCGTTGTTTGTCAAAATTCAAAACGGTTAAAAATTCAATCGTTAGACGAACCGGGCGTCCACTTGGACAGTGTTTTCTTGGATTTTTATTTCTTGATTATTTTTAAAAAGTAGGTTTTTGAATGATGTATTCACTTAATTTTTCAAAATAAGTGACACTTGTAAAAAGTTTAAAATTTACCTTTGAAAATTAATGTATATGCACGCGTTTTTTTGAAATAATTTTTCATGTGCATAAAAATTCATCTTTTGATCTTTTAATTATTCATTGCAAATGATTAAAACATTTTACATTTACATATGAATCAAAAATATCTAAGTCAAATATATTTGATATTTGACTCTTGAAGTTCTTGCTTTGATGGATCTGACGTGAATGCATCGGTTCAAGCATGTGTATTGCATCGGTTCAAGCATGTGTATCATCTCATATATATTTTTCCACTATTGGCATATGCAAAAGTATGAAAGTGGGGATCCAAGTACATAAGGCAAGTATAGATAAAAAAAAAAAACAAACAAAGACACAAGTTATAGCAAGGACATTTAATTGAAAATACCACATGATATCCAAAACATTAAACCAACAGTTATAAGAGAATAAGCTAGACGAAACAAGAGTGTATCCAAGACATAAAAGCATAAAGAAATATCCAAAATATAAAAATGTAAAACAAAAACTATGACCATAGCTTCGGAGGAGGAAAGTGGGCATAAAATGAGCGTAGAAGGCATTCTACTGAGCCTGCATCATCATTTTTGCGCTTGAATGGCATCTTGTTGGGCTTGTATGGAAGCCTATTGAACTTGCAACTGGTGAAACATTCCACCAAAGCCGTCAACGGATGATGTAAGGGAATTAATGCAGTCATTTAGAAGGTTGCAGTGATCTTCAATCCGCTCGAAGAATGAGGAACATTGGAGCTTGGAATGTCGTGAGGAGGATTCGAAACTTGTGGTACATCATCGGCATTATCATTCTCATCGTCCTCGAAAGGTAAAGTCAAAGGACTCGAGGTAAGGTCGAACCCTTTTGTATGTGCTACCAATTGATCATGTTCTTTTGCTATCTTTATTCTCTTAAGAGATTGTATATTGATGATATCGGTAGGACGAAGTTTAACAAAGGTCTCAACAGTTAGAGAAATATCAAAATGTTTAAAAATTTTCGTTAGAAGCATGCCATGGGATAAAGTTTTAACATGTCGAGTGGAAATGACAAGTTTCATGAGACCTAATGAAATGATTAGAAAGTCTAATTTCCGCCGGACAAGAAAAGAATCGAGAATGAAAAGATTAAAATAATTTACTAAGCCCTTGTTTGAGCCACATTATTTTTTTCTTCTCATTCTTCTACTCATTTTAACCACATATTTTTCAGTAAAATAATATTTTCATCACATCTATAACTTTTCCTTCTTTTTCAACCACATACTCCCCATCACATCACTTAAAAAAAATGCATTCTCTCATTTTTATATGCACCAAACACACTCTCTCATTTCAAGAAAAAATGACATGTGCAATGATATTTTGTAAAACTTTACATGGAAGAGTTAATTAATTTACACTAAATTTTGTGATATTTTCAATATTCTTCCCGGTGGTTTGACGATATGCCTCGGTAAGGTCATATCCTTTTGAAGTGAGATAAGTTTTATGAAGAAAAATTTGAGTTTCACACATCTCAAGCTCGAGAATATCATGGAAGGGAGCTTTGTTGAAGTTAATACAAATATTTTTAAGTAAACAAGAAATCTCGTCCGAACAAGAAACAATAACCATGTTTTTATAAAATTCTTTCATGAAAAGCGGATATGCATGTTCCTCCAAAGTAGCAATTAACACTCATCCCATATTTTCAAAAAATATTTCTATATGAAATGTGGGTGCTTCAATAAAAAAATCGACAAAATTAACATTATTACTAATTAAAATGTGAGATTTTTCAAAATGATTGGCCGGCACCTCAGTTTCCATGTCGAATTCTTCGTCGGATGAAGGTGGATGAGATCGTCTCTCGGTGATCTAGAGCCATTTTCCCACTCTTTTAAACTTTACAAGAGAATCGATGAAGTAGAGAATGAATGAAAAATTAAAAAAATGGGACCGGGGTTCGATTTGAGTGGAATGTGAGATGTTGGTGGATGAAAATTTGAATTTTTTTTAAATATCAGAGTATTTGATAATTTTGAATGAAGAAATGAAGTATGCAGAGAGGATTTAGAGAGAGAGAGATGCGAGAGAGGTGGAAGAAATGAGAGAAAAAGGGACTGTTATGCGTTTTGTAAATTATGCCACGATTCGGACATCCTGGTTGGCAAAGTAAGTTAAGGCTATGTTTTTCTGTCAAATTGGACACTATTTTCGGACAGTCCAATTGGTCTGTCTGGTTTCTTTTTTTAAAATTATACAAAATCAATATATATTGTGTGTAGATTACACTTAGTTTCTACATTGAATTCATCAATAATACCTAAACCTTTTCGAATATGTGAGAATTGATCAAGTGCTAGAGATTCAGTGAAGATATCAACTAATTGATTTTTCATGTTCACAAATTCTAACACAATATCTCCATTTTCTGCATGATTTCTTAGAAAATGATGTCTAATTTCAATGTACTTCGTTCAATGGTGCAAAATGGGATTTTTAGACACGTTTATGGCACTAGTGTTATCACATATGATAGGTATATCATCGAATGATAGGTGATAATTACTAAGAGCTTGTTTCATCCATAACACTTGTGCACAACAACTAGCGGCCAAGATATATTCGGTTTTGACAATTGTTAGTGCGGCAGAATTTTATTTCTTATTAAACCATGACACAAGTGCTAAGCCTAGAAAATAACGAGTTCCGCTGGTGCTTTTGTGATCAATTGTGCAACCGGCTCAATCGTCATACGAATAACTAAGTAGATCAATGTGAGTGCCATTTGGATACCAAAGCCCTGGGGTTTTAGTGCCACAAGATATCTAAAAATTCTTTTTATAGCACTAAGGTGAGATTCTTTAGGATTTGATTGAAATCTAGCACATAAACATACACTAAACATAATATCGGGTCTACTTGCGGTTAAGTAAAAAAGTGATCTGATCATACCTCGATATTTAGTGACATCAATAGAAGTATATTATTGATCATCTTTATCCAATTTTATGGATGTACTCATATGAGTGTTGATTGGCTTGAAGTCATCCATTTCAAACCTCTGAGCATGTCCAATATATACTTATTTTGATTGATGAATATATCATTACTAGTTTGCTTAATTTGGAGATCAAGGAAGAATTTGAGTTCTCCTATCATATTCATTTCAAATTCCATGATCATACATTATGAAATTTTTTCACAAAGATAAATATTAGTTGCACTAAATATAATATCATCAATATAAATTTGAACAACAATCATATCATCCTTTTGAGTTTTCACATAAAGGGTAGTATCTGCTTTTCCTATTGAAAAATTATTTGAAAATAGAAATTTTCTTAATTTTTCATACTAAGCTCTAGGAGCTTGTTTTAAAACATAAAGAGCATTTCTAAATTTGAAAATATAGTCAGAAACTTGTGATTTTTAAAATTGGATGGTTGCTCAACATAAACCTTTTCTTCAATAAAGTCGTTTAGAAATGAATTTTTGACATCCATTTAATAAAAAGTAAATCCTTTATGAAAAGCAAATGCAAAAAGCATACGAATGAATTCTAACCTAAGAATCGGTGCAAACGTTTCCTCAAAATCAGTACATTCTTCTTGATTATAATATTATGCCACTAATATATCCTTATTCCGCACAATTATCTGATTGTCATCTCGTTTATTTCTAAAAACCCATTTTGCATCGATGACAATTTGATCATTTGGTCTCGCGACTAAATCTCAAACATGATTTCTTTTAAATTGATTTAATTATTCTTGTATAACTAGAATCCAAAACTCATCAAACTCAATTTCCTTAAAAAAAAAATTGGTTCAATTTGCGAAATGAAATCACAACTATTTGGATGATTTCTAGTAGAAGCACTAGTAATACATTTGAATGGATCACCAGTAATAATTTCTTTTGGGTGAAAGAGAACAAACCTCTATTCTTTTGGTAGTGTATGATCATTTCATACTTCGGTAGGTTATACTTCACTTTGTTGAATGTTTGTTTCTTTCTTGTGTTATTATTTTGGATCATCATTACTTTGTTCTTGAATATCAATTTGTTAAAAAGGAATTTCCAATCCTACATCATTAGCAATAACTTTCTCGCGATCAAAAATATTAGTTTTATCGAAAATAACATGCATAGATTTTTCAACAATCAGACTTCTTCTGTTAAAGACTCTATAAGATTTGCTAGTCGATGAGTATCATTAAAAAATTCCAATATTGAATTTTGAATCAAATTTTTCCAAATTTTCTTTTGTGTTCAAAATAAAGCATTTACATAAATTTTTTTTTTTTGAAATAGCCAATATTTGGAATTCTATTTTTCCAAAGCTCCTATGGGGTTTTAGTTTTCTTTCGACTAACTAAAACTCTATTAAAGATATAATAAGTGGTGTTAACAGCTTTGACCCAAAATTATTTTGGCATGCTATTTTCATTTAGCATATTTCTAGTAATTTCTTGCAATGTACGATTCTTCCTTTATACTATACAATTTTGTTGAAGGGTTCTAGGAGTTGAGAAATTATGTTCATATCAATTTTCATTGCAAAAATTATCAAAAACGATATTATCAAATTTTCCATCATGATTACTCCTATTAGTTATAATGAAGTATCTTTTTTTTCATTTTGAACCTTTTTGTAAAAATGTTTGAATGTATTCAAAGCTTCATCTTTAAGATTTTGGAATAGAACCCAATTGAATTTAGAGAAGTCATCGATAATGACGGAGGCATAATGTTTTCCACCCAAACTAGCTGATCTAAAAGGTTCAAAAAGATCTATGTGTAATAAATGAAGTGGTTTTGTAGTCGAAAAATATAGTTTATATTTAAAAGAGTTTTTTACTTGTTTACTAAATTGACAAGCATCATAAATTTTATATTAAACTTTAACTTTGATAGACCTTTGACAAAATAATTTAGAGATTTTTTAAAAAAGATTCATACTAATATGACATAATCTCCTATGCCACAACCCCTCAAACTCTATAATTTGGATTCCCTTGGTAGACTAAATTCATTACATATCATATGTTTTGATCATATTACTCTCAAATCATTACAAAATTCATAGTTTTCTTGCATTAAAATCATTCAAAGTAGAGAGTACGAAACCATTACGAGTTCTTTGTTCCTTGAAGTTTTATTGTGTATCTACTGCAAGGAGGAAATCGTTGTATCTTGGGATACGATTGCCAATACTTCGTAAGCACCTTACCGAAGCAAATTTATTTTAAAGATATAGTGTTAAACGCCCCAATTTACAATTTCATTGTTGTAGTCGTAATTTTCTGTATTTCGGTTTGTAATTCCGAATAAGTTTTACTTTGTTGTACTTTATTTTGTTATTCAAAATATAATTAACAATTCACACACATAACCACCGACAAATTGTACCTCTCATTTAATTCCATATTACTGTCACCTAAACTTTTGTTTTAATACCGTTAATACTAAATAACATTACTTTATCTAAACCATATTACAACATCAAGCCAATTTTACGAATGACCCAAACTCGTGAATACATTTGACTTTGGTGGGACGTCATTAAAGAATTCCCAAACATGAATGCGTCGAGCGTTACAACAGGAATATATTTTAATTCTTTCCAAGTTTCCCAAGGAATTATGCCTTAATAAATATTGAAGTCAATGTCTACGCAATCTATTGCTATGATCTTCGTAATTCATAATTTATATGGAAGTAAATTAATTATAATGCATATTGTTCATAATTTAATTATCTTATAAATTTGAGAATAAATCAGTTATTTTTGTCCCCAAATCAGTAAATTTGAAGTGTCAAAAGTTTAGAAATTACAGTATCAAGATTTAAATGGGAATAGCTAAAGAGAGGCTGGACAATAAATGTGAACTCAATTTGCCTATATATTACCTTATTTTTTGCTTAAAAGCTGAACCAAAATTACTTGCAATTTTCTCTTCACTGACTATAAAAAATCCTAAACATGAAGCATTTGAATGTGCTTACTATTCTTCTATTTTCTCTTCTAATTTGTGGAGGTAACATTACATTCATAATTTATGTTTCATATAATGAGATTATTGTACATTAGACATGTCGCGTAGTTGTTGTCTATGCAATTAAATTATTTAAATTTTTTGTCTTATCAGATTTCGGGTTTTATCGGATATCTTATATGTGGAATCTCAATTTTGCACATTTAATTCATATGAATTTTTGTTTATGTAGGCAGGGAGAAAGTTATGGCAGCAGATTGTCAAGAAGAAATTTATGTTGGTTCGTGTAATCCAGGGTTTTGCTCCTCTATTTGCAAGAAGGACAAACCAAAGTTTACAAAATCATATTGTTCAGCACCTGAATTTTGCTTTTGTGTGTATCCGTGTGCATTTTCTAAGACACATGAAAAACAGAAATTTTAAAGTGACTTATTGTATGGAAGTTGGCTCGAATAAGATATTATCCCTAAAATAGTCGAATCGTTATCTTCTTCGTATAATTATTTTGTTCTTTGAACATTATATAATTTTTCTTTATATATATAGGAATCTTAATTCTAAGGGAAACTAGGCTCTTTGCCTGCAAAACATAAAATATTAGATTAATACTCTTAAAACCGATTATAAGCGGTTAAGAAATACAAATTCCCATATTAATTACGTCCAAAGGCCCAAATGCCCAAAAAATCAACAAATTGAATTGTCACTTTTTTAGATTTTGTTACTTTTTTGAGTTTTTGTCATTTTTTTCTATTACTTTTTGTTTAATGGTGTTTCTTTTCTCTTTTGTAGGAATGAGAGTTAATCGTATCGCAAGAATATTGATTTAAATGGACATGATTTGTCACTTTTTTTTTATGAAAAATGACATGATACTTTTTAACCATGATATTCATTAACTCCTTCAAAAAAGTGACACGGTATGTCAATTTTTTTTTTTTTTACACTTTGAACTTCCTAAAATTGTTGCAAATAAAGTGACATAGAATGTCATATTGCTCATTCTAATATTCATAAACACCTTGCTTGCATCAAATGAAGTTATCAAAAGTTGATTTTAATATAATAAAGTCAATCTAATTCATATAAATATGAATTTTATATATATATAATAACTCAAACTTATTAATCTAAAGATGAATTTTCATAAGCACTGAAACAAACAAACCTCAACAACATGAAAATCAAACAAAATATCAACTAATTGAATAAAAAAAAGCATAAAAATTGATTATTTGTAAATTTGGGTAGAAAACTTTGAAGAATATGTTGGTGAAGCAACTCTTGATCTTGTTTGGACTTGATTTTTTTTATTTTTTTTTCTAGATTTTCTCTTATGATTTCAATTTTGCTTGGTTTGGCCCTTGAAAGATTTCTGTATTTGGAATCCTTGCCCTTTTTCAATCGGCTGCTTTACCGTTAGTGAAGTTTTATTATTTATGTTTTAGCCCATGTTTATAATCATTTTTCAAAAGCACCCAAAATTAACGGTAATTTTGAAGTACGCCTTAATTTTAAAGGAATTCATCTAATATCTTTTTTTTTTTTTAGGGTAGTAGACCTAATTTTCCCTTGTTTCAAAGCCTTGAGAACTAGTTCCAACGTTCAAATTAAGGTACTTTTAGTATTAATTGGGCCATATGGAATGCACCTTCAGAAGGGTAGTGGTTCTTTAGACACAAATCCATTAGTTTTCATAATTGGTAAGAGGGAAGAGTTCACAAATCAGATATTAAGTTCCACAATTGCAAAAATCAGGTACTAAGTTTAAAAAAATGCAAAAGTCGGGTATTTAATTAATTAAAAATAATTCTTACTTAAATATAATAAATTCACAATTATACAATTAATGGTCACATGTACATAATTATATGTCACAACTTATTTATTGGTCACATATTATTAAATTAATTGATCACGGATATTTCGAGGTCACAAATAAAAAAAATTATAAGTCACAGATCAAAAAAATTATAGGTTAAAGTTTATCAATCGGTCACATATTTTCAAATTTATTGGTGTCAAATTATTTTTTAGTCACTAGTTATCAAATTTTAAGGTCACAGTTTACTAGTTAGTCACAATAAACCAAATAGTTGGTCACATACATCGAACACCCCACCTCGATCCCGATCCACCACAAATACTTGGTCACAAATTAACCAAATAATTGTTTACAATCGCTATCCCACCGCCACCCCTACCAATGACACAACACCACCACTGCTATGGCTCTCCGTCCGTGATGAGCTGAGCCATGTCACCCGCAAGCTTTTGGAAATGAGATAGCCCACTTAAAGCTGCACAATTTGTCGTAATATTTTCTAGTTCATCTTCCCCAATATGCCCCTCCATAAGCCCTTACACCGAGCCCTCTGCCAATCACATTTTCAAC
>CAIGRP010077803.1:0-10235 GCA_903798385.1 Fraxinus cuspidata
AACAATACTTGGGAACTTGTCGATTTGCCACCTGGGTCCAAACCTATTGGATGTAAATGAGTGTTTAGGAGAAAGTATAACTCTAATGGTTCTCTTAATACATTTAATTCTAGATTAGTAGTCAAAGGTTATCGACAAAGAAAGGAATTGACTATTTTGATACTTCTGCACCGGTAGCTAGAATAACATCAATTAGGATATTATTTGCGCTAGCTTCCACTTATGACTTGCATGTTCATCAAATGGATGTCAAGATGACATTCTTGAACATGGATCTCGATTAGGAGGTTTATATGGAACAACCTGAAGGGTTTGTTCTACCTGGAAATGAATACAATGTGTGCAAATTAATAAAATCGTTATACGGTTTGAAGCAGGTACTTAAGAAATGACATGAAAAGTTTGACTTAGCTATAATATCTTTTGGTTTTAAACATAATAACGTAGATAAATGTTTCTATTTTAAATTATGTAATAATTATGTTATTTGTATCTGCTTATATGTTGAGGACATGTTGATTATGAGTAATCACAAGGATGTGATAGAAGAAATGAAGATGTTTCTATCTTCCACATTCAAAATGAAGGATCTTGGAATAGTGGATACCATTTTGGGTATCAAAGTCTCTAACATTAGTAGGGATTTTCATCTTAGTCAATCACATTACATTGAGAATGTAATTAACTAGTTCAAACATTTGAATGTGAAAGAATATAGTACCCCAATTGATTCATGTCTGAAATTTGTAAAGAATGATGGAATGGCTATTGCTCAATTGGAGTATGCAAGTGCTATCGATAGTCTTATGTTTACAGTTCAATGCACAAGACCAGATATAGCCTATGCAATAAGTAAACTTAGTAGGTTTACTAGCAATCCGAACAATGATCGTTGGAAGGCCATAGGAAGAGTTCTTGGATAATTCAAGAAAACCAAGAACTTGGGTCTTCATAATACAAAATTCTCGACTGTATTGGAGGATTTACTGGTGCTAGTTGGACATCTAGCACGGGAGAAAGTAAATCTACTTCAAGATGAGTGTATACACTTGGAGGATGGGCTGTTTCTTAGAAATCAAAGAAACAGACATGTATAACACACTTAATTATGAAATCTGAATTTGTTGCACTATCAGAAATCTGGAGGGAGGCTGAGTGGCTTAAGGATCTTCTATATGAGACACCTTTGGGATCGAAGATAACATCTTCTATACCTATCATGTGTGATAGTCAAGTTACTTTGGCAAAAGCATACAATGAGGTATACAATGGAAAGTCTAAACATATGAGTCTAAGACATGACTACATAAGTAAATTAATCAAAAGTTGAGTAATTTCCCTAATTTATGTAAAGTCGATTGAGAAATTGACGGATCCTCTAACTAAACCTCTAACTAGAGATTTAGTGAATTCTATTTCAAGAAGGATGTGGTTGAAACTGTTGAACTAAAAGGTCCACCAATGATGGAAACCCTAGTCATTACTTAAAAGGTAATCCACAGCTTCAAAGGGTAACAACAAGTCATTTGATATGTGGATAGTTTCAGCATTATTGATATCCGTAATAAACCTATCCTAGTTATAATAATGCTGGTTGTTACTGAAGTGAGGATGAGTTTTAAACTCATAATGAAGTTCAATACTATGTATAAATATCTTTAAAAGTAACAAAGATACTGGAAGAGCTTCACCTAAACAAACTTTGAGGTGGTGCCACCTCAATAGAGAGTTAGAGTTTCTCTTTTAAAAGTTTGTTGAAAAGGATGAGCAATGCCATAATGGCGCTAAGTGAGTTTGAGAAACTTGAGAACACGTGATACTCGTGTGTGTGTGTTCAACCGGTATTCTCATACAGAATATCTGGTTCAAAGCTTCACGCTACCTTTGATTCCGACTTTACTTTGTTTAAATAACACTATGGTTAGATTCAAATCGAAAGATATCTAATCCTTATGCATGAGTATCGTCTATTTTAAATATGAGACTCTATTGGATTTTGAACAAGTGGGAGAATGTTGAGAAATTGTGTTCAAAACCAATTAAAAGTAAGTGTGGAATGAAAGAGGAGAAAACGACATCGTTGTGGCCTATACGACCACATAAGCAACCGCATGGCTATTAATAGGGAATTAAAGCCCCTATTTCGAGTCCTCTATGCGACCGCTTAGAGGTACTCTATGCGGTCGCATAGAGCAAATTTTTGATCGTTGGATGTCATTTTTGACCGTTTATTTTTTTTTAACTTGGTGGCATTTCACCTATATTTTAGCACTATTTTGTGCTTCTAGTCAAGGCCTATATATAGAGGATCAATGTTCAATGCAAGAGGTATGAAAAACACTTGAGATCTATATATCATTCCAAAATCAAAGAACAAAAACTATTTTCTTCTTCATATTCAGATTTCATTTGTGTTTTTAAAGTTTTGGGGATTATACTTCATGCTTAAGTGTTTAATCCTTACAAGGCTTGTTTAATCCTTAAAACCATTTGCCGGAAAACCTTCAAGCATGATACTCAATCTGTGTAGCGGCAAATATAATTTGAGGACAGCGATTACGCATTCGAGCCTTCCATTTTTTTACGGTGCTTTGTTCATGATTTGTTGCTGATTTGATATGTTTTTTCTCCAACTTTGGTGCATTGGATCATCAGGATCTCATCAACCACCTCGACACTTACATGAACACGATGACCTTACAAAGCTTTCCAAATCTTATTATATGCAAACATTTTCCTCAGATGTTGTTAGCGTCTTCAAGAAAGTGGTTTAACCTCCTAGGACTCAACTCCATCACCTATTTTGATGATCTCACCTCCAAGTTTGAAGCTTATTTCCATAGTAAAAAACCGATCAAGAAAATAACTAAGGATGTCAACGGGTCGAGCAAAAACTTGAGGCTTGGGCTCGACTAGAGTGAAAAAAATTCAAGCTTTTTTTTTTGCCCGAGCACAGCCGAGCTTTTGTTCAGCCAAAAAATCTAAAATCGATCCAAGCTAGCTCAAGATTTATTTTTCAAAAATAGGCTCTGCTGCTAGCTACTGCCTGCTGGCTTTTAATTAATTCATTTATTTTTTTAGGCTAGGCTAGTTACGAGCCGTAAATAGACCATGACACGAGCCAGCCTAGGCTCGATTCTACAAAGTCGTGAACTGGGCTCGTTGGGATTTTTTAGGGCTGAGACACAGGCTACCTGAGCCACTGAACCAAATTGACACTCCTAAAAACAACAGCCTTGCTTATGCAACTCGTGCAATGACCTAATGATTTTTCGTACCTTGATGATTTACCTAAATCTAGAATGGCTTTAGATCCTCAATCTAAATATAACCACATCTATTTTAGCTCTAGGTATGATCGAGCTTCTTAAGAGAAGCGAAAGATACATCAAAATAGAGGAGACCATGTATCTCGAGAAATTGAACTTGACCTTAGATAGGAAGGAAACGAAGAGGCCGTATGAGCATACCTAGAAAATTGAACTGCAGTGCCTAAAGGGAAAATCGCTACTAAGGAGAATGCATGACAGAGGTATGAATGGACAATGGATAAGAGAAAGTTTAATGCCATGTCGAAGGGTATGGGACACGACAACTATCACGTGATTGTAAAAAATGTTGTTATCCCAATGTTATTACATGATGGAGGCTCAAAATGGTATCAAGGTAGGATGAGAGCCTCATCCTCAACCAAGTATTGTAGATACCATCAAGTATATGACATGATACCTCCAAGTGTAGAAAGCAGAGAAGGAAAACATCCTAGCAGAGAGAAAACTGTCGAGTGTTTTAGGGCAATTGGTCAGAGGGTTGAACAAGCTCTACTCTCAATAAAGACGTTCTTCAAAATCGATGCATAGAAATTCGACTCATTTTGGATATGGATAGCTTCACCTAAATTATTTATTAGCCATATATATTCGTCTGACCAACAATTTATCATAGTCTTTTATTTGGGATCGGTAAATGTAAATTCTATTGATCAAAATTCATGTATAAGTACACCGGATATACCTGGGCAAAACAAAGATCAAAAGATGTACAATTTATCATAGTTGTTTAGGCCTTACTTGTATAATTGGATAAATAGCATTATGTACATGGGGTAGTTAATAATACCATTTAACTCCAAGTCTAACTTGTAGGGACTTGGGTCCATCATCTTTTTTTACTCAGTACAACCAACATATGTCCAGTCTGTTGGGTTAATTAATTTATCATGTGGGCCTACATATGTAATTAATTATGTATAATGCTATCTTAAAGTTGAGCCCAATTAGAGTGATCTAATAAAGAATTAAATTGTTGGGCTTATGACAATTAAATAAAGTGCGAGCCGAATTATATGTGTAGAGAACGAATCCATTCAGGTTGTAGTTGACGATTGGCCAAATACATATGGAAACTATAAATAGAGTTATGATCCCCAATTCATATGTAACTTCTCATTTTTTGTATCATCCCATCAATATAAGAATTAATAGAGAAAATATATTGAAAATGAAGATCAAGAAACCCACAATTAAGAATCAAGATTCAAGAATCAAGAACAATGATTGAAGCAATTAAATTGAAAAATAATACAATCAAGATTATGGAATAAGAAGTAAAAATCAAGATTAAGAACTCAAGAACCAAAAAAGAAAATAATCAAGATTCAAGATCTGGAATCAACATCCAGTAATACGGAATTATTCCCAAAGAATTAAGGTATGTTTTGCACTATTAATTTTCTTGATGATTTGATATGGAGGATTTAGACAATTAAGTAATTAGTTTTTCTGGATATTTGAGTCCAGCGTGGCTGTATGGGAAATTGTTTTCAAGCTTTTTGACCCACACTTAAGTATCGAAATTGCCGAAAATGGGGGTATTCTTCGGCGATCAGATATTTCAGTTCAGTGTGGTTGCGTGAGAGATATTTATCAAGCATTTTGACCTATGTTTAACTTGACGCATCCATTAGTGTTAATCTTGTAAGATCCCACCGATGGAGTGCACCAAAAAACCAATATGGGGGGTGATGGGAGATGTAGGGTCATAGAGATACCAAATATGGGAGCAAGTGCTAAATTATCCCAAGTGTATAGATCGAAAAAATCAACTTGTATAGGAAAATGAAATCATGTGGAAAACCTTCTAGATAATCCATCTAGGAACCATGCAGATAACCCTGTATTTTATGTCATTCTTCTCAATCCTTATAAACTAGAAAGTTAGTAGAGGAGTGATAGTGCGAATGTAACTTTAACGAATATGCTGACCAGAATATCTCCATCTCTGTAATTGATGTCTGACTTCCTTACTTGACTGCATAGGTATCTGATATATATCACCAAAGTGCTACCATACCTAGTCATCGATAAGACTACTTGTGAAGGTGTGTGTGATAGTCTCAATCTCCAAACAACAGCAGTATCGAGAAGCCATGTGGCTACCAATTCTCATGTGCACAACCACATTAGCTGGAATCAAATTTCGTCATAATTTCCACAGAAGAAAGACACTGTAATAGGTATGATAGTGCTCCACATCAATCATATGAGTCCTAAATTTGTCTTTCCAATGGGGATCGGGCTAATTGCCAAGCAGATTTGGTAGCAAAGCTACCATCAGGTATCTCTCCAATTATTTGATCTGGGACATCAACACATAAAGAAACAACCTCAATCTGCTCTGCCATATGTGGTGGAAAAACTTGGAGTAGTTGTCTAATATCCCAACCAATACAAACATAAAAGTCATGCATTTTCGCATAAATGTGCTTTTAGTGTCGAAATAAGGACACCAAAGTAGTATCACCCATCTAACAATCATACCAAAAGAATATTCAACCTACTTTAAGATGATACACAATGTGTGGCTCGATCCTTGGCCCGACAACTTCAACCTCTTCTATTTAAGAGGTTGAACGGGAATTGCTACAAATGAAAGATGTATCCCATACAATATTTACCCAATAAAGACAGCTCATAACGATCCCTGAGAACAAAATAACCACAAAAGCTTCATGGAAAAAGTGTCAACCATATCCTATAGCCTCCTAAAGCCTAATCTTCCCTCATCAGTAGAAAGGCAAACATCTTTCTATCTCCTTCAGTATAGATGCTGCTCTTAATCTTTTGAATCCTAAAGGAATCGTGCAAAAATGCTCTCCAAATTTTTAAGTATAGCATTGGGAGACTAGATAATCTGAAGAAGATACAAGGGTATAGAAGAATGTAAGGACCTCAGCAAAGTAATCCAACCCTAGGCGATAGTAATCGTGAAGCCTAACTTGAAATCCTACTTTGGACCTTCTAGATAAGGTCATCGTATAAGAAGGACATGTTGGACCCCTTATATAAGGGGACCCCCAGATAGATAAACAGTTGTTACTGATGTCTGAATCTAGTCAAGTGTTCCAATTGTCTGAATCTAAGTGGATGTCCTTTAAGGTAGTATAAGACCATTATTGTCCATATTCACCAACTGACTAAAAACACCTTCATAATGCTCCAAACAGTCAATGACTCTTCTGATGGATAGTTTCAGGCTATTTGTGAATATAATCATATCATTATCAAATGAAAGGTACGAAACAAGATTGGTATCTTTATGTTGACAACCTATTGGGGTATTACTAAAATTGATGAGTGAGTAGGATAAAGAAGTAATTTGTAGTAATGATGAATAAGGATGGAGATATGAGTTCACCTTGTCGAAGTCCCCATGAGGATAGAAAGAAGCCAATAGATGGCCATTCAGCACCACCGAGAAATGACATTCCAAAATGTACTATATGATCCTGTCAACCTAAATATGATCAAATTCAAATGCCACCACTATAGAGCACATGAAGTCCCAATCTATATGATCATATGCTTTGGCTATGTCAACCTTCAGTATAGTATTCTTCTTTCTGGCACTATCATCCAATATGTAGAGGAGATCTCGAGTCAATAGAACATTATCCTCAATCAGTTGACTGGAGATGAAACCACTCTGGCATAGAGATATAACGCAAGGTAGAATTGAACTCAAATGAGTGTTCAATAGTTTAGTGATATGCTTGTTGAACATCGTACATAAGATGATCAGTTTGAAATCTATCCATTTGAAAGTACATTCTCTCTTTGGAAGTAAGGCAATACATGTAGCTGCAAACTCTTGAGTAGATGACCACCATCATAGAAATATGAGATATCCCTATACACACCTCTTGAATAATTTCCCAATAGTGTTGAAGAATTAGGATGAGAATCCATTTCGGCTTGTGTCAGGATTAATATTGAAAACTACCTCTCGTACCTCATGAATCAAACGGAAGTGGTTCAGTGTCATGTTATTTTCTTCTATCACTAGCCTAGGAATAATATTTGGATGGATGGGGTCCACAGGCTGTGAAGAAACTGATAAAAATCCTGGTAGAATAAGACTGTCAAGCTCTGAATACCGTCAGGAGTATATACAACTTTCCCGTCCTAATAGACCGATAGATGACCATATACGGCATTAGTGAACCATCGCATGAAAATAACGAGTATTGTGATCCCCTTACACACCCAATGTAAATTGAACTTTTGCTTCCGAAGGACTTCATCAATAGTGAAGGTCCGATTCAAAACCGCCTCTGTATGATATAAATATTCACGGTGCTCTAGTGTAGGGTCCATTTCATACTCGATCTCTACCTCAACAACCCTAACCTCAACCTTCCTTACCCATTGAAATATATTATCGAATACATGATGATTCCACTAGCGCACCCTATTTCAGCATGGAGAACTTCTCTCAGCAGCCATTTTCATGAGATGAGTTGGAAGTGACCACTTCTGAGAGATGAATACTGAAAAATCATCACGCTTGGTCTACATGTTGAGGAATCAAAATGGTTTGGGTTCCAAGTCATCATGAACAAACCACTACAGAAGTAAAGGCAAATGATCATAAGAAGTCCGATTCAGATGTCTTACTATAAGCATCAACAAAAAGGTGTAGCTGCAGAATTAACAATATTTTGTCCAATCTTTTTCCTAACTTGACCATTGGATGTTGTAAATCGATTTCAAAAAAAGCTATCATCTTTCAACCCATAATCTAACATTATATTAGAGATGTCGTAGTACTATTGTCAACAATATTGTAGCCAGTGTGCTCACCATCATGCGCAATCACGTTAAAGTCTCTCAAACTATCCAGGGGCCATCGAATATTAAGGGATATGTGGTGAAGACCTTCTCACAAGTCCTCATTTGAGCAGGATAGCATGATGCATACATCGAAGTCAGAAAATAGGTTGTGGTAGTTTAGGATCCTCAACCATAATGTAAATAAACTAGAGATGATCAACAAATGAAGTAACAGTAAACCCACATTCCAAAAACATAAAATCTTATTCAACTCATTCTGAACCCCATGTCGAATCAGATATAATGTCGAATAAATGTAATTTTCTCCTGAAGAATAAAAGGCTCAAAGGTAACTAAGAGATAAACTTGATAAAGGTGAATAAGTCTCTTCAAACGCATAAGAGTAGCTACACCCATCGCATTCTATAGAATAATACTTATAAGAAGGGGAAATGTGAAGAAGTTTCCTATGACCGACTCCTAGTGATCATCCTAATAGTAGGATATCGAGTATCTATAGCCCGTGGGTTCTTCGTCTGAGTGATGGGGATGAGGCCCGTTTTCCTCTTCCCTCTTAGATAACCAACTAAATCATCGAAAGAAGACCCGCAAAAGGGACCCTACTGATGGACCTCAATCTGTGATCTATTCTCCATATCTGACTACTTAAAATGCAAATTTAGAACAGAAGACTCCATATTATGTTGAAAAATCAGAGGAATCAAAATAACAGCTACCTAGTCTAAACTTGGTGCTGGACCTGATGTATATGTACCCACAATATCTATACCCTTTGAGTTAACTAGTATTTGTGGCCTTTGAAACATATCATCCGACAATGGATCAAAATATGATGTGGAAGCTGGTATAACCATCCGAGGAGAAATCAATAGAGGAGCAACTGTATAAGATATTGAAGGCTATATCGTCCTGATTTGAGGCGAATATGAGATAATAACTAGAGGAGCTATAGTAACTGAAGGAGCTACCAGAGGAACCTGATGATGTGTATTGTAGCTCATTTTAACTTAAAATGACAGTTTTTTCATTCTAACCTCTAAACATGATTGACAATTTATAAAAATGTTCTACATCTAACTCATCTAGAGGCCCACCTTTGGACAATCTTTATATCATACTCAGTGTAACATGTCTAAGACTTTAGTGTAATAAATATGTTTCGTTTGTTGAAACAAATTAAATCGGTTTTCAGTATTGTTGAAAGTGAAATTAGTAGTTTATTTTAATAAGTAAAGATCATTAATCAAACTTCCAGTACAAATAAGAGCTTTATTGAAATGAATGTATACCTGTTGAAATTGGTTTTTCACCTTTTTGTGCAAAAGTAGTTGCTGAATTTTTTATGATTAAAGTCATGTGATTAAGTACTTTAGTTGTTGATAGTTTAACTTTTTTAAGTTGTCCAAGTATGATCTTATATATTGTTGTCAACTTGATAAAAAGAAAGAAGGAATTGTGTGCTTCTTTTCTCCATTTCTTCTTCTTTAAAAAACAGAGCAATTCTCTATCAAAATCGGTAAGGATATATCAAATCCTGTAAGTCTTGAGTAAATACGGTAAGTGTTGAGCAAATACGATAACATCGTCAAAACAGTAATTAGCTGAAAATCTGGTAAGGAGTGAAGAAACTGGTAAGCTTAGTGTGAATTCGGTAAGTTCAACTCTTTGAATCAATAATCTTTCATGGTATTAGAGCTGTATTGATCTTAGAAAGGAACTATAAGAAGGGAAAAAGAAGAAGAACAGGCGTTGCAAAAAAAGGAATCCATCAGCAAAGTTATATTCAAACGACATGAAAGAAAAATGGCTTCAATTGATTTTTCAGCACTATTAACCTCCACCTTCACTGGAGAAAACTACAATTTATGGGCTGCAAAGATGAAGGCCTACCTCAAAGCTTATGATTTGTAGAAAATAACAGATACTGGAGTTGAACCTCCTCCCTTAAGAGCGAATCCAACAGTGGCTCAGATTAAGCAGCATGATGAAGATGTGGCCAAAACGTTCTAAGCTCTCTCTTGCATTCAGTTTTCCATTTCAGATGGTATCTTCACAAGAATCATGACTTGTGAGACTACAAAGAGGCCTGGGATGTTCTGAAAG
>CAIGRP010077811.1:0-34725 GCA_903798385.1 Fraxinus cuspidata
CTCCAAAAGTCTACATTGAATATCCATAAACTTTTTAAATCCTAAAAAGTTATTAAAAGTCTCAATTGACCCCTAAATTGACTGACGGTGGTCAAATAAAGTATATTTGAGTAAATTATTGCTATCGTCCCCAATATTTACACAACTTTACATTGTTACCCTCAATCTTTATTCTTTGACACTACTAACCTCTATCTTTCGTAAAATTAGCGGCCCGATAAAATCTTAAGTTCCCGGGTCAGATAAAATAACCCGGAAATTGTTATACCCGAAAGTGTGCACCGTTTTTGTCTCTCTCTTCTTCTTTTTGTTTTAGTTTATTCTAAAACCCTAAACAGGCGCCTGCTCCAACTGTAAACATGCGTCCGCACTTCAATTCTAATCCTTACCACTCTAATCAACTTCAATCCAACGGAACTGCTCCTTCGGCAAATCAACAGGTGCCTTTCGCTCTCTCTTTCTGTGCGTGTGTATGTTTGCATTTCAGTATGTGTTTTATTTTTGTTAATTTTGCTTTGTTGGTTATGATCATCAGGTTATGGAAAATCCAGGTAGTTTTGCCCCAAACCCACTGCAAATTCAGCATCAACTTCAAATGGGAATGGGAATGGGAATGCTCAATCCTGGGATTCCATTGCCATTTGCTAACCTAAATACGGGTTTTGCGCCTAGCCAGTTTTTCCCTTTCCCGCAAGGGCCACTACAGAACCCTAACTTGAATTTAATTGCGCTTAATCAAATGAATAGTAATAATAATCCATCTCAAGCATTGGGTTCATTTGTGGCGCAGAATGCAATGAACCAGCCTCAGTTTTTGCCTAATGGGCAGTTAAATTTACTGAATTCGATGCAAAACATTAACCAGCTTCTGCAAATGCAAATGCAAATGCCTGGTTGTGGGCCAGTTGTCTCTCAAAATCCCAACCTTGTTGCCAACGGGCAAGCAGGTCTTCTGAATGCCAATGGAGTTGTGCAACAGTCAGTTAATGGCAACAACACGAGTCAGTATATGCCCCCTAATGTTACTCTGCAGCTGCATTCAAACTCGCCTCTAGGGAAAACTTCTGGTTTCCCTCAACCGGAATGGAATCAGAATAGCTTTTCTCCTGGTTCTTCAAAGCCACAAGTAATTTGCTTTTTGTTAAAAGTCGTGTTTCTTTTTCATGTCAGGATTGTATATATGCACGCATCAATAAAATGACTTTCTTTCTGTATTATGATTGCACAAACATTGTAAAGGGTGGAGGTACACGTGCATATTCAAATTCTAGTACCACGAGGCTCAAGCTAGCAAATGGATAATTTTTGGTACAGATGCATGTAGTTTTAGCTGCATGCTGATGAAAAGAAATTAATATTATATCAGTAATTGAGTAAAATATACAAATGGGGAATGTGACCATACTATCTTGGGTAGACTGATACAGATTTGGGGACAACATGGTACAACAAGAAACGTGCAATGTCCAAATATTAGGTTGTCTGTTCATCTTGAGATTGTGACTTGAGGACATTTCATTTTGTTTCATTTTAGCGATGGATAGGGAAGAAATCCCTTGCCTTTCAATGCGGAATCAACATTACATTATTTCTCCTTGAAAACACTAACAAATGCAGTTAAGTTCTTACTTTAGGTAAACTACTTGAAGCGACAAGGCAGATTTTCTAGAATCGTTCTACTTGCTTATGAAACCAAGTGAATCCTTAGGACTATTCACCTTGAACATTTCTGAAAGAAAATAAAATAAGAATAATAATGGGCGCCTTGTTGTCGAGCAAAGATGCATGTCGAGAAGTAAAAGATTCACATTACTGTTTAATCCCACTTTTATTGATGGAAAGTCATATTTGAGTGCTATGTTTTTCTGTTGAATTTCTTTGCCTTTTAATACTTCGGAATATAGATGTTTTCTTCTCTTTGGTATTTTGTACCTTAACTGAAAGACATTGCAAGTTTGGAAGGCACAATCAAAATTATAGCTGGACTGGACCAGAAAATAAACGAGAAATCTTTGGTATACATATTTCGCAATCTATTAGAACCTTGCAAGAACACTATCAGTTTCACAGTAACCTATTTTATATCCAGTAGAAAACTTGTGCGTCTCTGTGTTTATGGTGTACTATTGAATTCTGAGCTTATTTGTGTAAGAGTCTTCTAGTATTCATTGACACATTTATGGACTTTTGCTTGAGATCACAATCAATTTTACTGAATCTTGCTTAACATTTCATGCACAGTGCTAAATATTATGTATCTGCGCTTACCAAACTATTTGTTAAATATGACCTTGCAAGCTTGAAATATCAAATAAGTATATAATGTGTGCTATGTACCTGCATTTTTATTTCTCTCTTTCTTCTATACAACTACAATTAAAATATTCAATATGGTGAGTATAACTGTTTCAAGCCAAAATCTTTGGTTTTTGACCACCATGTTTGTCTACCCAATTGTTATCACATATCTACTGCATCACCACTATAGTAATTCTTACTAAGTAATGAGAAGTTACACTTTAATTTGGTACCTCATAATAATCGATAAGAGAGTTGAGCTGTCACGCGTTTTAGACTTTATGTGGTACTGTTTTTGTTATGCTAAAATCAGTATGGAGCTAACAAACGGTATTTAGTATTACCATATAATCAGCTTTGATATTCCTGAAACTGTATGCTTCTATTTATACTCTTTCCTGAAATTGCACTGGTCATGGAGTCATTTGAAACTTCATTGCTTGTCTCAGAGTAATTTAGGAAAAGTCAATGGGGTTAACAAAATGAAGAATGGCTGGAGAAAATCTCACGACAAGAACTTTACTGGAAATACTAAATTTGACGCATTGCAGAGAGGGTATGCTTGCTTGTTCTACATTTTTTCATTGACAAATTAGGTAAATGGCTGTGGTTGCTTCACTTTTGTCAAATTATTTGCAGATTTCCCAATAAGCAGTTTCACCGTAAGCAAAATACGATAGCAAATTTCAAGTTCAATAACGAAAACCAAAGGAAAGGTGGGGATTGTTATTGATGTGATATACATCATTCCCTTGTATACTTTTTGCTTACTAATATGCTCCATTATTTGTTGTTGAAAGTTCTTAAGTTTGCATACATCTCCTTATCTCCACAACTCCCTGGATATTTCTGACGTTGACCAAAAAGTGATAACTTTCAGAGCAGCAAAAAATTATAATTTCCTTTCCTTCTATTAATCTTTATCTTGTCTAATTGTTGTAATATGTGATCCTTATGGCATTGGCGGACAAAAGATATTGCAACTGTCTAGTTGGCAGACTGTAAATATTGGAAGGTGTAGACTGCCAGCTTCTCTCTTCCACTATTTTCCCTCATCTTTTTTTCTTTCATTTTTAACATAGAACATTTTCTATTTGCTACCTCTTAACCAAGATATGCAATGAAATGAATTAGAGACCGTTCATGTTTTCAAGGGAAATGGATGTCTGCCTCCTAGAAGACAGAACCTTATCGGGTGGCTTATCTTCTAGAGTGGTGCTAACTGCTCAATCTTATTGGCCTATGCTGGAGAACAGAAGATAGTTCAGCATTTCTGCTACTGGCTGCTATGTCCTTGGACGTTAAGCCTGGAAATTTGTCCGCTTGCTAATGTAATTTGGGAAATGGTATATTGCCCACGTGCATGCATGTCTATCTAGAGAGAAGCATCTTTGTGCTAGTAAAATTACATATATAGCATCCAGGGATACTTTTACGTTATTTGTTCATTTCGGTGTGGGAAACTTAGAATTTTCATGTGAAACTCACAAAAACTCACAAGTTTTGCATTTATTTGGCGTCTCTAATTCTCAGCGGTCTCTCTTTCACGATGATGATGAATGTGGTTTAGTCTCAGTAATTTGAGCAATTCTTCATGAATAAATGAGTAATGTTCTTATATTATTGTGCCACCACCAATTATGGGTTTCATGGTTCCATGATTTGCAATGCCTTTTGTCAGTAAACAAATGTGCTGATGAGCCAAACCCTAGGCAAACTAATATCTAGCATCATTTGAAACCATCTCTGCTTGTGCTATTGCATTCCTATGTAACATATTGAGGTGGCAGCTCACACATGGTCGTATATATAAAATATAGGGTAAATTAGTGGCTATCGTCCTTGATAACAGTTTCCGTCCAGTATTACTGTTAGATTAGTGTAGAAAGACGATATTTCTGTAAGTTTAAATACAAAAACAGATGCAAAACTTTTTTTACATCACAGTAATTGCTTCTAAAATTTGTTGAATTGTAAAGACTTTCTGGCTTTTAGCTACTAACATCTCCTAGTAATGATGTATGTTTTTCTTTCATCACCAATATCCATTATTCTTCATATTTCTAGTATTGTGTAACACCTTTTTTTGGTGTAATAAACAGGGCATGAGAATGTAAACCTTACCCACTCTGATTCCAACAAACTAACTCAAGTCAGTGAAAAAAGGTATGAATAATTTCATGTTTTTTTATGTAGATGCGGGGAAAGTAGAATTATTGCTCATTTCTTTTCTGATAACTCTTAAGTTTGGATGGGAAGGAATGCCATTACCTACTTTCACACCCCCCCCCCCCCCCCCAAGATGCGGGGAAAGTAGAATTATTGCTCATTTCTTTTCTGATAACTCTTAAGTTTGGATGGGAAGGAATGCCCTTACCTACTTTCACCCCCCCCCCCCCCCCCTTCTCTATATTTAACATTTTAATTTAATCCTCGCTTTTTTCGTTTTAATTGTTGCTGCACTAAAGATATGATTGGGTTGAAGTTGTTTAAATGCCTCAATAGTTATTTTTGTTAGAGAATAATCTAAGAGATGCCAAAGGTTCAGTATGCAAATTAGAATCTAGTTTACCCCAAATATTGTATAATCAAACCATGGGTCTATTGATGCATGTTTGTCCTGTTAAGAGGCAAATATGTTGCAAGTGTACGGTGTCAAGTTTTATAGAGTGTCGAACCTACAATGATTGATATTCAATTTATACTAAGTACTATAATTGTTTAGCTCTTATTTTATCTAGAAAATTGAGTTATAAGATCAATGGTTTAGACAAATCTAATGATGAATATGGTGACAAATTCAACGATATCAATACAAGTTAGAAGAATAATCAAGATGAGAAAGCCTAGGGTTATGATTTCACCTAACTATTAACTATGATTCTCACTTAAATAATTATTTCTAATCAATTTCCCCAAGTTTATAAGCAAGAACTTTAATTTAATTCTACCCCCTCTATCGAGTGCTGAGTAAAAAATATTCTTATATTTTAATTCCAATATCTCTATTCCGAATTATAATCTAGAAATTATTAAGTTCGTGATTCTTAAGTGGAACAAGCTTCAAAGATTTTATACTCTCTCTCGAAATCTATAAGATATATGCTGTGTTATTCTATGATCGTGCCTAAATTTCCCTCTCAAGTGCCAAAATTTAAAGTATCAAATCATTCAATTAATGTTTAATTAATTGAAAGCGTGGAGAATAAACAACACAAATAAACGGAATGGAAAATTTCAAAGAAATAACTAGATAAAATTAAAACATAACCTCAAGTTGGTTATATCAAACTCTAGATCATGGATGGAAGCAATAGAAATAATCAAATTCATATAAAACAATATAGATAAGAGAGTAGAAAGTCTAGTTTTGGGAGATCTTCATTCTCCTTTGCGATGTTCTAGATTTCTCCTTATTTCTTGATGACTGCCCGGTTGAATTGTAGTCGTAAAGGGGCCTCTTAATTGGTATTTATAACATCTTGATGTCTCAAGAGGAATTGGAGTTGAATTGGGCTTGAAAAGAAGTCCAATGCAAATAGAATACCCTAGCCTTCCAGCGGCGCCACAAGTGTGGTGCTGCGGTGCCGCGTTGCTGTGAAAATTTAGCAACAGTGGCGCTGCGTATTTTTATTATAACTTCAATTTTTTTTATCATAACTTTTTCTTCAATATTCGATTGAGGTGATTCAAAATGTGTTGGAAAGCTAACTCAATGGGCTAGAATTTTGCTTCAGATATCATTTTTCAATTTGAACGTTTACTATGTCAAAAATTGTTTTAAATTACTGGATAAAAATTTGGAACATACTTGTGGAGTTGAAAATTGATTTGTATAATATTTTGATCATATTTAACTCCTTTTTGACTTCTAATTACATCTGATTGACTCCTATCAAGCTTCAATTATTGTTTCGTGGTTTGAATCAACTATTGAAAAGTTGCATTGAGTCCTCAAACTTTAGATTTCACCATTTTTCGTCGTTATTCACTTATTTCTTTCAATTTAGTCTCAAATCATCAAGTTTTACCAAATCAACATCAACATCACTCTTTTTTCCAAGTTCTATACCGTTCACACCAATTCATCTAACCTATAAAATAACACGAAAACACAAATCAAGACATTCTAAAACTCCAAAAATCAAACAAAATATCAAGATTAAGTAGTATTAATATGATGAGTGAAACACACTTATCGCATTCAATGACAGTTGGAGAAGTCGTTTCATTTGTTTAGTAATGGCAGAAGCCTTTGTTCTAGATTTAGTGCTGTCAATGACTTGAATGAACAGTGGATCTACGTTCTCTTGGAGTTCGCATCAATTGCTTGTAATTTGAATACTCACTTCATTAAGTTTCTTTTTTGTAGACTGGAATCTGTTTTAGTTATCAATATATTTTTCCTTTTCTTGCCTTCTGCAACCACTCACTTCTGCATCCACTTGCATACGATTCTTATTTGTTTTCTCTTTCTTGTCTTTTAAATTAAGAACTCTCTCTTTGAACTACACGGAACAAGAAATTCAACAGTGGCGCGAAGAACGCAGGAAAAATCACCCATCGAAAATGAAAGTTGAGAAAGTATGTGCATCTGCAATAACTGTGAGTATTTTGGTTTGAAGAAGGAATTGTCTTATAATAGACTTCATTTACAGAAGTTGAAAGAAGATCAGACAGACCCCATGGCCATTGATGCAGTTGCCAAGTTACGACGTCAGGTATCTGGACTTGCCTTTACTGATCAGAAACTGGTGTTAAGGAACAACATTCAATTAAACTACCATTCTTGCATTGATTTTTCTTCCCCCGATGTGTATAAAAATAAAATAGATGATTGGGAAGGAATCGGTTTATTTAATATTTGTGTGACATTAATCTAAAAGTCCCAGTACCATCCATCGTTATTTCTGATTTCTAATATTACTTTATGCCCGTAGATTTTCTCATGTATTTGTCTGATATTTTTTTTTTATATTATGCATGAATCTGAATGGACGTGCCTATGATGGTTGAGTTGGCAATGCTTCGCAGCTAAATGGCTAGCTTTCATGTCTCATTAAAAAAATGTGTTGCAGAAAACATAAATGATATAGGAACCTGACTTTAAGAGTTTATAATATGCCAATGAGACGCTATGATTCTTCTTGCATCACAGTAACAAAAGTATCAATACTGTTCGTTATTTGGGAAAACCCCTAGCCCTTTAGTTTCAATATTTTCTAAAAGTGTTCGATCATTCTTTGCATATCTTATGGGGCTGACTTAGATAACTCCCCCCAATATTATAAAATTTGAAAGCACTTAGTGAGCATTGCCTGTAGACTGTCGAAGACCGTCGAGTATAGAAGTGAAATCATATATGAACTAGGCTTTTTCATTGTGGTTGCATTGTTAATGAAGCCACACAATGAGGACTGGTTCCTTGCAAATGCACACAAGTCCCCTTGGTATTGATGCATATATTTTCTTCTACTGGTTGGATAGATACTGGCTGCTTACTTGGCGTGGAGTGGGTATCATATATGTTGCATACAGGTTTATATGCTTGATGCTTCTGTTAATTTTCACCTTCCTTGTCATGTATTGATATCATCTGTCACTATTGTCTACTACACACACCTCTCTCAATAAGTTCAACAGTAAAGCTGAAAAACCTTTGTGCTTGTTTGGGAAAAATTATAATGAGATTAAAATGAAGAGGATGGGTCTCACAAAATGTGTGGATAATAAATGGGTGCCAGTTGTAAATGTTTGGTTGAAATTAATATCTAAGTTTGACTTTAATTTATAAGGTGATTATAATGAAATCCAAACAAGCTCTTAGTTACTTCTGAAATATTCTTGTTTTCCAATGTTCTGAATGGACTACAAATTCCAACCTTCTTGCAGCAACTCAAGGAGGTCTTGGCAAAGCAAGCTGAATTGGGTTGTGAAGTTGCAGAAATACCATCTTGCTATTTATCAGATTCTGAGCGACAAGCAGATGGAAGGGGAGAAAATAAAAGGGCATTCAATAAGAGGGAAAGGTTTCAAAAGGGTTTCAACAAACAGGGAAGATTCCACCAAAATGACCGGTTCTCTAAGAGGCAAAGGCCCGTAAGCCATGATTCAGCAAACTTGCATGGTCAAAACAATCACTTTACTAAGAGGCAGAGAGTGGTAAATGATGGCTCCATGAACCAATGTACAACTAACAAAAAGGAGCCATCCCTCTTGGAGAAACTTTTGTGTTCTGATATTAGAAGAGATAAGAGACATCTGTTGCAGGCTTTTAGGTTCATGGTGATGAATTCGTTTTTTCAAGAATGGCCTGAGAAGCCTCTGAAATTCCCTGTAGTTATTGTCAGAGAACCAGGAGACGAAAGCAAAATTGCAGAAGAGGAATGTGCTCAGATAGTGGAACACTGTAATGAAGATGATGATGATTACAGCAAGAACGAAGCTGATGTCGTAGGTAAAAATTGCGTATGAAGTGCTGCTAAATATGAAGTGCAAAACCTGAAGTATGACTGTAGGACAAATCCTTAACTCGTTTATATTTGTTTTGAATGTGAATTTTTACATTATTCTGTTTATGTATATCTGTTCAGTTTCATTACTCATCATTTGGAACTTTCGTGCAGGCTGCTTCTGAACGTTTCAATTTCTTGATTGAGTTTATTCTTCAAATGACTAAGTAGCACACAGTATTGAGAGAAAATTAGTTGCAATCTTAAGATCTTCAAGTGGGCCTTTCAGTTTGGCACATTTGGCAGCTAACTCTATCAAGTTACGAGTTTGGAAGCTCTCATCTTTATCCGATCTAATTTTAGTTGTAGCTCTTACATGACCTTTAACTTGACTATTCATACATATTGCTCTTAACCGGGTTTTCCTCTTTTCCTATCAAAACAAGGCCTTTTGTATCAAATCGGGTCCCAAATGTATCAAGCTATCCTGAGACTGCTCTGTACAAATGTATACCCGTACGTGTTGTGTCATGTTGTGTGTTAACACGTCTACTTGCGTATAACTTTTTAGACCAAATCTTTGCCCTTCAAATTCAATCCCCTTCAAATTTTGGTGCAAACCATTTTGCCCATATTTGATTAAAGTCCTTTTTGCCTTTTTTTTTTGGCATTTAGCATCAAATGTTGTCAAGGGTATTCGTGTCATTTTATATTATACGTAAAGTCTAATAGTTTTTTCTGATACACCTTATGACAATTTTCAATTGGATAGTGATGAAAAGAAGGATAATGTATTATTATTATTATTATTATTATTTGTAACAAACTTTAATTGAACATTTGTAGGATGAATATATGAATTTCAGTAATTAAATCACAACACTAGTTCGACTTTGTCATATCGTAATATTGGGATTCGAAATGTTCTATGTTTTTTTTAATAACATGATTTCATATTTTCTTAGTTGCAAAATGGTGCAAAATTTATCTNACAACACTAGTTCGACTTTGTCATATCGTAATATTGGGATTCGAAATGTTCTATGTTTTTTTTAATAACATGATTTCATATTTTCTTAGTTGCAAAATGGTGCAAAATTTATCTCAAATTTTAGTGTATGGTTAGAGATGGCTCTAGGCATTCATAAAACCTGAACACTTATTTGGTCGAACTTTTGAAAAGTTAAGCCTTGTTTGATAACAATTATTGATCTCTTTTTTTTACACACTTATTTTCAATCATATTTACATAATAAAATATTCTACACATAAACTCAAATTTTTTTATACTTTTTAACAACACATTATCCAAAAAATCACTATTCAAAACTCTATTTTATCCAAATAATACTTGTCAAATAAGGGTTAGCAGTTATTTTTGATATTGAGAATTTATTTTTAAATATGTTAGAATAATTTTAACAAAATAGCTTTTAAAAAATTAATGTTATCTATTACTGGTAGAGTTGGAGCACTAGTCTAGTTTAGGTGGTCACATTACATTTAAGTAAATCTATCATTAAATGTCATGCAATTGTTACTTAAACTAATACTTGACATTAATGGTATTGAATAATATTACTATTTAAAGAAAGTTGACCTTTTGTAAGAATAAAAGCAAAAGAACTCTGCCAAACAAACCCTAAATCTATAGGTAATCAATATGCGCCCGTTTGGCCACCATTATTTCATGTTATAATATTTGGAGTGGTGTTTTTTTTTTTTTTTTTTGAGAATGTGTGATTGAAAAAGAAGGAGATTTTTTAGTTTATGTTTAATATTATTTTATTGAAGAATATGTTGTTAAAAAGAAGAGACATACGACCCATTAATATCTTCAGTGCAACAAAATGTAACGGGATTGGTCACAAATTCTGCATAAAGAAAGTGTTCAAAGTTTTGCATAAAATGACATAATATGTTGGATTAAGAACTTGTCCTACTATTCCTTTGGGACAATCGGTACATAATTTTTACGTATATCTAGACCACATTGAATAAGTCGTTTGGTTAAAATTTGTGAGAATTAGTTTACATCAATTCGAGTTTTCGTATAAATTAAAAATTAAGAAAGCATCGAACCGTTGAATTATTGTTCAATTGAAAACGACTGAAATTGACTCTTAGAATTGAACCAAAGAGACCAAAATTTGGAAACGGTTGAACCTGTCTAGATGATCTTCATGCTCAATATATCAAATCTTCTTACAATTGACAAGTTTTCAAGTTTGAATCTCAAAAGCAAGAATTGGTTACAATATCAACCACTCATCTATTTTGATGCGTCTAAATGGACAGTGCAATTTATTAATTACACCACATTATAATTACGCGGTAACTAAAATGTGTTTTTTATTATTACATCACGTCTATTTGCAAATATAGTCATGACCCATCTGAAATATAAAAAAGAAAGAAAAAGTGAAAAGTACGCCACATTTTGAATGCGTTGACGATTATACCCTTATTCTCCTAGCATGTCGTCTCCCCCACTATTCTTAGCTAAATACAACCGTTTACCGTTCAACAAATCTAAGCCAAAGAATTTCTTCTAAAATTTACAACAATCTTTTATAATTAGCATATTTAATTTTAATCTCCACCGTAGTAGAATTAATTTTTATAAGAAACAAAGTTTTGACCAGTTATATAATTTTTTTTCTCGTGTCTTCGTTAAAAATCAAGAACAAAAATATGCCCCCCTGTTCGTAGGTCATTGATTTATTTGGGGAAAATACGGGGAATTTCAAATCGTGCTAAAATAACAAAAAAAATTATTTATACTTTTTTGACATTATTGTCTTAGCCCTTGTTTGATGAGAATTAAAATAGGATTTTTTATAAATTTTAATAGAATTTGATGAAATGTATAGTTGAAAAATTGTGAAACCCATAAAGTATATGATTAAAATTAATTATTGAATTTAACTTAGATTGAAATTTTGATTTTAATGTGTACCAAACATGGACTAATCGAATTATATAATGACATATGAGACACCATACTCTTTTCCAATTTAAGACGCAATCAACTTTTTCAACAAATATTTTTCATTCTACATCATATTATGTAATTCATTATGTATATTTTTTTATGTAGTTGTGGCAAAATCATCTATATTTTTGGTTAAATGCGTTGACAATATGTTAATATACTAAAATCATACATAAATTCATAAATTTGTGTTTTATTTTATATATTAATAAAACTTTAATTGATCAAAATTAACGAAATAATTTATGTGACAGTGCAAAATCATATATGGATCTTATCCTTGAATTGAAGCTATAAATGAACTCAACTTTGTATTGAAATCATGCATGGATTGACAAATTTGTGTACCATCCATACATAAATTAATTTCATTTGTCAAAATTTAACATTCCATGTGACAAACGGTATACAATAAAAAAAAATTAATTAAAATTTTCCTCATTCCTTCTTATTCTGATATTTATGGCATTAACTTTAAAAAAAAGTTGATTGTTACACCGTTTGTCAATCTAGTACTTCCTTATTGTTGTTTTATAGTTTTTGGTTTGTTATTTGGATAAGTAATATGATGTTTATACTTTGCTAGATATCATATTCTATTTGATGACATATTTTGCTATGTAATGGATGATGTCTAGTGACATATTTTTTAGATGATGAAGAAAGTGTCAACGTATGTTTTGATGACATATATTATTTTTTCTAGATATTGGGATAAGATAATCTGCATGATCAACTCAAGATCTTAAAGAAAAACTTGTGGGCGAAACTGAACGGAGATTGATTGTTCGAGTTTAGGTTTGATTTTTGTAATTACGTGGATTCGAATGATTTCGTGCAATTAGTGATTTCAGGTATTACACCATTCGATGTACGATCATTATGTAAATATATTATGTACATGTAACACAATTGTTTTTATAATTGTTTAAATTTGATTTAATCAAAATTTATTTGATCAAACACCATCTGACATAGTTAAAGCACCGGCGGCCTTAGCGTGTGGGGGCGGGGGTTTGGATGAAGTCCGTTGTACCATTCAATTAAATTGACATTACAAGCCCAAATAATTAATTATTGATTGACGAATAAATTAAATATTAAACTCCACCTCATTAATTGAATCTCTTTGTATACACAAATCTTTAAGTTACAACTTACAATAAAGGAGCCGTGTTGCACGGGGTAGTCTAGTTTGAGTTGACCATACACAAGCCTGCTTTGGCTCGTGTTTTTATAATTGGTCAAGCTAATTTTATTTTTCTTGTGATTTTTTGTATGATCAATAAGAATACATGTCTAGAAAATTGCGTCAATGTCGACTTGATATTTTGTTTAGAATGAAAGTACATTTCTTTGATTTTCGATTCATGATGTTAAATCACTCGAATCAAGTGACATATTGGTATAAAAAAGGGATTTTGCCAAATGGCAAGAACCATACTGGGCCTCCTATTCATCCAGTGCCCATGTGTCCCTCTCATTCTAGCAAAATCCATAAATAAATTGGCTCTCGTAAACTTTTTCTAAATGCATGTTTGATGCATATTAAAATTAGATTTTGGCAAAATTTGATAGTTTAAAATTGGAAAATCGTCGATCAAATGACAAACTCATTTAATTCCGCGACAGGCCTCGAGATATACATTTTGCCACTTCCAATTTTGCTCTTGATTTGAAAGAGTGAATGCTCATTTTAACATTGATACGTTAGAGGGTAATTTCGCCACTTAGATGAAAATTACTAGATGGGAAGGAAGTCAAAAAGTCACTATTTCTCATCCGATCAACTTTAAATTATTCTTCATGGCCCACAAAATTGCACCAAAAATCAATTTTTCGTGAAAAAATCTACTTCAAACAATGGCTAAGTCGTTTAGTCACAACCTCTCGAGGCTCATGATTTAAATATTTCTAGGTGCCGGCTTCATTTGTACTAAATAATATACAAACCCTTCCCTTGACAATTCATTAAAAATAACAATTATTCTCTTTCCCAACATTAGACCAATGAAAAGACAAACAAAAATCCAAGCGTCTCAATATTTTAAGCACCCGTTTGTCTCTCATTCTTTAAAAATTCTTTTATTCTACATACTTATTTTCAATCACACATTTATGCAATATAATATTTTATACGTAAATTCAAAAATTTCCCTACTTTTTAACCAGTCATTCTTCAAAAATTACTATTTCAAATAAATTTTTTTAATAAAAAAATAAATAACCACCAAACCGGGGCTAAATTAAACAAAGCAGTTGAAAATATGGTTTCGATAATATTAACCAGACATCAATTATTGGATTTCATTTTCACCCCTCTCGACGAGTTAGTTAAGTAATAGCCAAAATAATCAAAATCGAAACACGTAATGACTTAAAAAAAGTTTGGACCACTTAAATTTCAGAAGTTTATCGCACCACGTTGAAAATAGGAGACTTTAATCTATTTACTACAGTGTAAATACGTCATAAAGTACAAATAATAAAGAAAAATATAATCTTTAAAATGTGCTCTCTCCTTTTGGAAAACACTAACATTGAATAACTACTCCATTAAAAAATTTTTGGTAAACCAAAGTAAGCCACCAACTAACCAATAAATGTACAATCACGCTACACTAACAGGCTCAAAAACATGCTCAACATAGAGAAAACACGTTTCGACACATAATTAAACAATTTGAAAAAAAAAAAAACACCCGAATAAGTGTTGTCAAGTTAATCTGTCTATTATTTTCATGTCTTTGAACCTGTTCAATCATCATTATTTATAAATGTGAAAGTGGATTGGGGGACCCTCTTAAATAAATGACTTTTAGACTTTGCTTTCTTTTAAGTTTGAGAGCTTCCAATTTCCCCCCATTATTTCAAAATTTTAAGCACTATACCCACCCCCAGCTTTACAAAAATCTCTTAATTTTTTTTTTTTTTGTCACGAAATATTATGGTAAAAGGAACAAAAGTTCGAATTTATTCTTTATATTGTCGAGATTTGCTTTACTTAACAAAATATGCACTCCGCCATGCTAATAATGATATTGAGCATTATTACATGCGACGGCAAACTCTACCATTTTATTGTTCAATGAATTTGATTACATTCATCGAACAATGATTGATAAGGTCCAGTACTAGCTAGATTAGTACTCATCAGTATTCTTACAATAAACTCAAATTCTTAGAACATTCACGACCAATATTGTGAAAACGAATAGAAATTTCATCGACTTTTTAAACCAAGAATTTAGTTTGTCATATAATTCAAAAGGATAAAAACACATTATGCTCCTGTTTGGTTTATATAAACATCATATTTTTTTATAGATTTTGATAAAAGTTAATCGAACGTGTGATTTAAAACTTGTGATCTAATGAAACATATTGTTAAAATTAATCGTTGGCTTTAATTTAAATTTTAATGAACTTTTTAAACTGAACCATGTTCTCGTGTCCATGCTCTAGAGAGATGGGTGCTTCTAGAACAACCAGCAAAGCAAAGAAGAACAACTACTCGGAGACGACTTTTCTTACGTTATTCACATTAACGAAAATGTTCGTTAATTTAGAGTGTTGTGGCCACCCTTTTGCGACTCTTCTTCTCATATTCTTTCTCTTCCCAATTTCTTGCCATCTTCGGCCTCCATCTCTATATTCAATTACGCAGTATGGCTTTGACCTTTGAATTTCTCTCTCTTATTTTCCAAATTATATTATGAAAAATCTGATGATTTTGCAAAGATTTCAAATCAAGTCTGCCAAAATTAAAAGCCGCCAGGAAATAATCTTTCACATCTTTTTCTCTTCTTTCAAGAAATCCTAATTATACCAACCCATTTAATACTAGATAGATTGGCAATATTTGCTTTATTCTTTGTGTTGTTGTATCATCAATATTTATTACTGGGTAGCTTTTCAGTTCAAACAACTCATTGAAGAACGGAAGACAATTTATTAATTACACAGAGATCTCTTATATTTTACTGGTTGTTTAGATTCTCAGTACAACTTGTTAGTATTGTGTTGTTGTTTTATTGTGAATTGATTTTTTTATTTCAATTTTTGGTGATTTTGGTTAAGATCATTTACTGGATATTGCTTTAATTTCCGAGTTCTGGTGATTTTTGACTGGGATTAGTATCTGGGAAAAGAAAAATTCACATGTATTTTTTGATTTTTGATTGCGAGCTGCTGAAGGGTTCTCGAATCTCCAGATCATGTCCCAACAACGCTCTCTATTGATTCCTTCACCACGAACCCCCGGTAAAGAAGAACTACCATATACCCCCGTTTCGTTGAAACCAATTTCCGAGAACCCTAAACCTTTTTCTGGGATGGATTTAAATTTGAATTCCCAGTTTGAAAATGAAAATTCTCCACTTCCGGATTTTATCCGAAATTCCTCACCCCAGCAAAGTACTTCGTCGATTTATTCGAAGGCCTCTGGTGGGCATTCTGTTAGGGAGGCTAGCTTTGAGCTGGGATCAAAGCCCTCCGTGAGGCACGGGTCAAGAGGTGCTGATTCCGAAGGGTTTAGCTCCTCCTTTAAAGAGGTTAATGATCAGGATGCAAGATTGGTGTATATAAATGATCCTGAGAAAACGAATGAGAAGTTTAAATTTGCCAGGAACTCGATCAGAACTGGGAAATATTCTATCTTGACGTTCTTGCCCCGTAATTTGTTTGAGCAGTTCCATAGAGTTGCCTACATATACTTTCTTGCAATTGCCATCCTCAATCAGCTTCCCCAGTTGGCTGTTTTCGGTCGTGGAGCTTCAATTATGCCGTTAGCATTCGTGCTATTAGTTACAGCTGTTAAGGATGCATATGAGGACTATAGAAGGCATCGTTCAGACAAGATTGAGAACAACAGATTGGCGTGGGTTTTGGTGAATGATCAGCTCCAACAGAAGAAATGGAAAGATATACGTGTTGGGGAGATCATTAAAATTTCTGCAAATGAAACTCTTCCTTGTGATATGGTGCTGTTGTCTACGAGTGACCCTACTGGGGTTGCTTATATCCAGACGACTAATTTGGATGGAGAATCAAATCTGAAGACTCGGTATGCAAAGCAGGAGACACAAATGAAAAACCCGGAGAAGGAAAAGATAAGTGGGTTGATCAAGTGTGAGAAACCCAATAGGAACATTTATGGTTTCCAGGCAAACATGGAAATTGATGGAAAGCGTGTTTCCCTTGGACCTTCAAACATTATCCTTCGTGGTTGTGAGCTTAAGAACACTAATTGGGCACTTGGGATTGCCGTTTATGCTGGTCGAGAGACAAAAGCGATGCTCAACAACTCTGGATCTCCATCCAAACGAAGCCGTCTTGAGACAAAGATGAACCAGGAGATTATTTACCTCTCTTTATTTCTTGTAGTACTGTGTACAGTAATCTCTGTTTGTCACGGTGTCTGGTTGTGGCAACACAAGGACGATTTGGTTCTGATGCAATTTTACAGGAAAAAGGACTACTCTGAACCTGAAGTTGAGGATTATAATTATTATGGTTGGGGTATGGAGATATTCTTCGTATTCCTCATGTCAGTTATTGTGTTCCAGATCATGATTCCCATATCATTGTACATATCCATGGAACTTGTCCGTGTTGGTCAGGCTTACTTTATGATCAGAGATAATAGGATGTTGGATGAGGCCTCCAATTCAAGATTTCAATGTAGGGCTTTGAATATAAATGAAGACTTGGGGCAGATAAAATACGTTTTCTCTGATAAAACTGGTACGCTGACTGAGAACAAGATGGAATTTCATTGTGCAAGCATAGGAGGTGTAGACTACAGCGGTGGGAAGGCCTTGGCTGAAGATGAACAGATTAGTTACTTGGCTAGAGGTACTACAACTTCTCTCTGTGTGTGTCTGCACTGGTCTATTTTCTGTATGTTCTCAGTCCTGCACACGGTTTTCATTCTAAACATATTATTTATATCTGCCTTATTTGTCATCAGTTGACGGGCAGGTTTTCAGGCCAAAGATGAAGGTAAAGGTGGATCCGGAGCTTCTCAGTTTATCAAAACAAAAACACACAGATGAAAGCAGACATGTTCACGATTTTTTCATAGCGCTGGCAGCTTGCAATACAATTGTGCCTCTGACTGTGGAGACATCTGATCCTGCTCTGAAGTTGATAGATTATCAAGGAGAGTCTCCAGATGAACAGGCATTGGTCTATGCAGCTGCAGCTTATGGTTTTATGCTTATTGAACGAACTTCAGGTCATATACTTATTGACGTTCAAGGGGAAAGGCGAAGGTAACTCAAAGCTTCTTTCTTCGTACTTCTCCTGCTCAATTTTACTTTGCAAGCCTCATAAGTGCAGCTACTTGTAACTTTCAATGAGTTTTTAGACTGTCAATGATATAGTTGGAATGTTTCTATGAAATTGCTCATACTAGAAAAGTCACAATCATGAAAAGATTGGGATTGTTACTATTATAGTTCAATTGTTGCAGTAGAGGATTATGGAGGTTCTAGTTGTTTCTTCCTTTGTTGATGACTTATGGAGCTCATTTGCTAAGTGGTTGTCTAGTTTATTGTATCTATCAATTTTCCTTTTCCTTTGTCTTTTGTTTATTTTTTACTTCTGCCCTTGATATTAATGTTGTACCCATAAATGGTCACTGTAGGTACAATGTCTTGGGTTTGCACGAGTTTGATAGTGACAGGAAGAGGATGTCAGTCATACTAGGATGCCCTGACACTACGTTTAAGGTATTCGTTAAAGGTGCTGATACAACCATGTTTAATGTGATTGATCAGTCCTTGAACTCGAACGTTGTGAAGACAACTGAAGACCACCTTCACTCCTATTCCTCAAAGGGTTTGAGAACACTTGTTGTTGGAATGCGGGACTTGAGTGCATCTGAATTTGAACAATGGCAATCATCTTATGAGAAAGCAAGCACTGCCTTGATGGGGAGGGCATCTTTACTCCGTAAGGTTGCTTACAACATAGAAAACTCTCTTAGCATATTAGGTGCATCTGCTATTGAAGATAAATTGCAGCAAGGAGTTCCAGAAGCAATTGAGTCCTTGAGAAATGCTGGTATCAAGGTTTGGGTTTTGACTGGGGACAAGCAAGAAACAGCTATTTCAATTGGCCACTCCTCTAAGCTCTTAACAAGTAAGATGACCCAGATTGTAGTCAACAACAACTCTAAGGAGTCGTGCAAGAAGAGCCTAGAAGATGCTTTGTTAATGTTTAAGAAGCTTACTACTGATTCTGACGCTACGAGAGGAGGTTCTGGAGCTAGAACGACAGAAATTGCATTAATTATTGATGGTACAAGCCTTGTTCATATTCTTGACACCGAACTTGAAGAACAGGTCAGTGATTGTCTACTCTACTTATTCTCTCTATATCTAAGTTAAGAGTCTAGTTTGATACTAAACTCGTCCCCGTCGATAAATTTGCAGCTTTTTGAAGTAGCCAGCAAATGTGCTGTGGTATTATGTTGTCGTGTAGCTCCATTGCAAAAGGCTGGAATTGTTGCCCTGATGAAAAACAGAGCTAACGAGATGACCCTTGCTATTGGTGATGGTAAGCATTGTTATCTCTGAACGTTATTGAAAAAATATGTACAAAGAAGGGAATAATAAGCAACCATTTGGTTATAGCGTCAGGCAATTTAATGGTTTTTTTTTTCCGAGTTTCAGGTGCAAATGATGTTTCAATGATCCAGATGGCTGATGTTGGTATTGGCATCAGTGGACAAGAGGGTAGGCAAGCTGTCATGGCATCAGATTTCGCAATGGGTCAATTTAGATTTTTGGTCCCATTATTATTGGTACATGGACATTGGAATTATCAGCGGATGAGTTACATGATATTGTACAACTTCTACAGGAATGCAGTTTTCGTTCTTGTATTATTTTGGTGAGTATGCTTTTAGTGAAAAATGCAAATTTAAATTCCTTCTTCCCTCAGTACAATATTAGAAAAAGCTAAAGACAGCATAATTGACTGTTGTTTGTGGCGTTTTAGGCACTACATTATTTGCCTGGTTTTGTGGCTTTCTAAAGAAAAAAATATAGTAAGAAAAGGCATCGGTTTCTTGACCATGCTTGATTAAATTAAAGCTGAGAAAGTCCAGAAATACCCTAATCGATCATATTTTGAAACATTTGTTAATCCTCTGCTTATAATAAATAGAAATTCTTTACTCATTTCTTTTAGTATTTGGCCCTTTTTCATCCTTGTAGTCGACCCTCAAAGGCATTCAAGTGAATGCTACTCATTTTTTTTGAAGAATAAACTGAAAAAGTATTTCATTATTCTCATTTTTCTGTTTGTCTGAATCTGAAACGACACTCGGGCAGAGTTAAAATTTAGGTTCGAATAGTAATATTGCATCTCTGTATAAGATAAGATGATAAGACTGGCACGTTGAAAATATTAAATTTGAATTATAATAAATAGAAATTCTTTACTCACTTCTTTTAGTATTTGGCCCTTTTTCATCCTTGTAGTTGACCCTCAAAGGCATTCAAGTGAATGCTACTCATTTTTTTTGAAGGATAAACTGAAAAAGTATTTTATCATTCTCATTTTTCTGTTTGTCTGAATCTGAAATGACACTCGGGCAGAGTTAAAATTTAGGTTCAAATAATAATATTGCATCTCTGTATAAAATAAGATGATAAGACTGGCACGTTAAAAATATTAAATTTGAAAAATAAAAATGTAACTGAACTTCTGCGTAGATTTGCCGTTTAACTTGGACAAATTTTCTTCACAGGTATGCTCTCTTTACAAGTTTTACATTGACAACTGCTATCACTGATTGGAGCAGTATGCTATATTCAATAATCTACACGTCGGTTCCTACTATAGTTGTCGGGGTTCTTGATAAGGATTTAAGTAGAACAACTTTGCTGAGGTATCCACAACTTTATGGGACAGGGCAAAGGCAAGAAAGCTACAACACAAAATTATTCTGGGTAACAATTATGGACGTGTTGTGGCAAAGCATAGCGGCCTTCTTTGCACCTCTGATCGCATATTGGGGAAGCGATATTGATGGTTCGAGCATCGGAGATCTTTGGACAATTGCAGTGGTAATTGTGGTTAATTTACATTTGGCCATGGATGTCTTTCGCTGGTATTGGATAACTCATGCAGCCATCTGGGGATCAATTGTTGCTACTTTCATTTGTGTCATGGTTATTGATGCTCTTCCTTTCCTACCTGGATACTGGTAAGCTTTCTCTTGTGTTACATTCTTAATGTATACATGCATATGGCGTGGGTTCTCGGGTCAAAACAAATCCTGCAAATTCTGGTTTATATCGTCATTTCCTAAGCGTTGTAGTTGGCATAGAAATTCTGTTTTCTTTCTGGCCTATGCTTCAGATTCTAGCTCAATTTTTTCTGAACTTGGTTGCTGGCTACTTTTGGGATTTGTAAAGAGAGTGCATTACCATCACAGTAAATGAGAACATAAGATAATTCGTGCGCTTATATAATTGTGCAGGGCCTTCTTTCATATTGCTGGGACTAAATTGTTCTGGGCATGCTTGCTTGGCATCACAATAGCGGCACTGGTTCCTCGTTTTGTTGTAAAAATCTTAACTCAGTATTTCAGACCTGACGACATTCAGATTGCAAGAGAGGCAGAGAAAGTCGGAAATTCAAGGGAGTCTCGCTATGCTGAGATTGAGATGAACCCAATTTTCGATCCTTCACGGAGATAACTAATTTAATTTATCCATTTTTGTATTTTCACTTCATTTGTAAAATGTGTTCCATTCTTTATCTGTCTACAGAAATTTCCTCGGACTCGCCAGGTTGTTTTTGTTTACTACCATGTGAGGATAGAAAGTTGTAAAGGTTCTCTACTACATAAAGTCAGCAATTGTACATTATTTCTCTGTACTGCTGATATATATACCACCTTTAATCAATTTTGTTGCGTGAATTTTGCCGACTTGAATTTTGTTTGATATTATATTTAGAGTGTGTTTAATTACACGCATGAAAATTGTGTAGAGCTTATTTGTATAATATTGTCAATTAAATGTGTGTGATTGATTTGATTTACAATCTAAAAAATGTTGTAATTTTCCATAAAATTGAGTTTTTGGGAATGTGAATTGCCTAGAAAATAAAAACTTATTTCCCATTTAGAAATTATTTTCCTTATTTTTTTAGGAAACATGATCACGTGATCAACTTTTGGAAAATTATTTTCTATAAAAATATATCAATCGAGCATCTCAAAAGTAGGGACGTAGATAAAAAAGGATATGTTTTTCGTGAATAATAAATTCAATCAAATATACCCTTAATGTTACTAAATTGATTGAGTCCATAGAGGGTTATACTAACTTGCTCTTTGAAAGGAGGTGGCTGAAATTTTAGTAGTCAACAAACAATAAAGGAAATGGGACTTGGTTTAGTTGAAATTTTCCTTGTGATTATGTACAAACCTTGGTTTATAGTAGTTGGCTCATGCAATTTTTCTTTTTCAACTAAATTACATATTTTACTTATCATGGCGAGCCGAATTTGTTCACGAGTCAACTTGTTCGAGTCAAATGAATGACTCACATGAGAAATTTGCTGCTTGGCTCACGACCTTGTCTCGCCTCGTTAGTGGGGTGAGCTGCTTGCCCACTTAACATCTCTACTTATGAGTGAAATTAGAGAATTTATTGTAAAACAAACTTTAAGGGGAAGGTTTATATAATTTTTGAAAAATAGGGGTGTCTGTATGTAATATTTATATACCTCATGGGGGTGTCTACTCATAAAGAAAAATGTCATTTTTTATGTATATTTTTGTAATCTGAAGTGCTCAGATGCACATTTGAGCCGCCAATCCCGTTTCTGTGTCTCAGAGTCGCCATTTTTTTCTTCTTCACCCTCTTTGAGTAAGCTCCTCATCGTAATAAACTTCAATTGAAAGAACATTTTTTTTGAAAACGCTTTCACTGATGTATTAATTGATTGAAGGTTGGTGTTAATGGACTGTAGAGTTCTTTCTTTCAATCAGATCAGTGGTTTGGCTTGTAATTTCCGAGCTATTTCTGTTCCAAAAAGCATTCCATATCGTCTGTCCTCTTTTACTCGGCCAGGTAACTAGAAAGTTGTCCTTCAAATCTATTAAAATTTGCTGATATTTGCTTTTTTATCTTCTGATAGGTTTATTATTAATTCCTATATGCATTATGCATTCGTGAATGTAGAAATTCTGAAACATAAAGTGAAGCTGTTTTCTTTATGTCCATGTACTGTAGTTTGTACGTTGTTCTGAGTAAGAGCATCTTTGGCTGTGCTTTACAATGTTTACTTATTTATTAGTATAATGAACAGGATTAAACTATTCCTTACATTTGTATACACCTTAATTGACACCCCTTACCTGTCAAAAACTTGATGGTTGATTGAAAAAGGTGTTGCCAAGATGAATGTTCCAAAATTTGACACAAAATATGAATAACCTTTTTTATTAGTCAAAGTTGAAAATTGCTAATTACCTTTTATTTTGTAATGCTTACTTTCAGGAACGTCAACTTAGTTTATTACTTTAAAGGAAGAAAAAAAAGTAACTTATCTACTGAAAATGAAAGGAACTTTTACTTTTTTCAAAAAAAAAAAAAAAAAAAAAAAAAAAAATTGAAAATGGGAAGTTTAATTTTGAGGAAGGTCTTGTTAATTTATATGAACAAAGATTTACAAAGTTGAACAAGAAAATGGCTTAATTTTGTTGACATTACTTGCTTTTAATCTTTAAATTACTAAATTGTGCTGAAATTGCACTTGGAAATGCACTAACAAATAACATTCACTTGTGATAAATTTGACGGCTAAATAAATAATCCTAAAGTGGTCCTGGATGTATAACAAGTTTTTCATATATAATGTTTAGCTATTATTTTTGCCACACCTTGTTATAAAAAACAGTCTCAGATATTTATTCATTTGAATCGGCTTTGATTGGGCACTTATGAATCTTAAAACATACGAAACAGTTAGCTATGCTCTTTAGATTGTTTATTTATGCAAGGCCTTGAATAGGCAGTTTGGTCAGTTATGTCACTTTTAACGCCATATCTGATGGCTAATTGGGGCATTAAAGTTGGAATAGAAATTATTCCTTTTGAATTTTGCACGTACTTCTAAGAACCTAAGTCTACGTTGGCAATCCAATTCCATAACAACAAACATGGTCTTGAGATCCTTGAAAAGTTACATGATAGATGAACATTGTTGGGAAGATGACAAAATAATGCAAAGTGGTTTATTTTTTGATAAGTGAAAATTCAAGTGGTTTTGAATTATAGGAATCAAATGTCGTTAACAAGCTAGGTTTTTTAGTATAATAATGATTAAGGTAATCTATAAATGGAATGAATGTTATTCAATCAAAGTTTCAATCTTTCGTGTTTTGATCTAACAAAAAAATAAAATAATATATATATGTATATATATGAATAATTTTTTGTCGCGCTTTCAGTAAGTCCGTGATTACAGAAGTTACATCTTATTACCACATTGTGTCGTGCATACAATAAATCTAAGACTTAAATGTGTGTGCACTCGGATAGAAACACTCTCTGAAGCTAACTCTCATACAAGTTCCACGCGGCTGAGTCATATGGTTGTAAACTCAAGCCGTATATTCTGCAATATTTCTTCATTAATCACTACAGATTCGTTCATGTCCTTGATTATACTCAAGATATAATTATTGATAGTGTCATGCTCTTTCTTCTCATCTTCTGCATTTTGTGGTTTCACAGGTCCACTTCGTTGCACTCTGAATTATTCAATGAAGTCCTATAGGCTATCAGATCTTACTACATCTGAGGTTGATACCCTTAAAGCTCGTCCTCGAATTGATTTTTCTTCCATTTTTGATGTGGTGAGCCTTCGTGTTGTTTAGCATTACCATCTTGTTCTTTAAAATTTGTTATCTGGACTTCATTGTAATATTGGAATCAATGTTGGATCAGGTTCAACCAATTGTTGATGACGTACGCAGTAGAGGCAATGCAGCTGTTAAAGAGTTGGTGCTCCTTTTACTTCTTCATTTTGATTTTTATATTATTTTGTGACGTTTGAGAAGCGTGGGAAAACTCATGTGCTATTCAAAAAGAAAATATATGTTGATCAACAGAAGGCCATTACTGTTTGTAGAAAAGCCCTGAGGACAATATTGGAAACCTTACAAAATTGGGCTAGTTCATGATATGATTATGGTTAAAAGACTGGTTTTAAGCTTCGCTAGGTTCAGAGAACTGCACCCACCAATGTGTTATTTTTGTTTTATTCTGGAATCATGGTAGAAATTAATTTGAGGGAGGGTTTTGTTTACTAAAACTAAGGTGTCTGGTTGTAAGGAGCGGGATTAAATTTCTGATTGTGGTCATGAAAGCTCGAATAGAAGAAGAGGACACATTTTGTGAACCATTTATTAACTTAGGCATTATTAATTGCAGTTGCATCAAACCAGGGAATGCTGATACAGCTTCTATTTATTTATTTTCCAAACGTATTTTTCTATCCAAAAAAAGGGTGCAAATAATGTTAGCAGGTTGTAATTTTCTCCTGCTTGCGCTAGGGATTTGACCAAGATTCAAAATTCACAAATTTTTAATTTATGACTTCCATAGTATATACCTCTTTTAAAGAGTTCATATGTAGCCAGATGTTCCTGGTTTCACCGGATATGCGACACAAAGGCATAATACATAGAGAAAATGATTTTAACCTTATCAAGCATATATACATCTGTAGGTCTTGTTGGGATGTTCTGCTCAGTTTTCGTTTCCTTCAGTTGAGGATGACTGCTATTTATGTTTTTCTTTGACAGCTATACAATGCGATTTGACAAAGTGAAACTAGACAATATAGTCGAGAATGTCAATGATCTTCCCGATCCAGAGGTATCTATTTTGGACAAAGTTTTCACGAATTCTGCTTGTAATTCTACTTGTTTAGTTGCTAAGTTTTATTAGATTACAACTGTTCCGTTTAGCATTCAAGTCCACAAGTCGGTAACTTGTACTTTGGTGATTAGCTTGATGCAGCTGTTCAAGAAGCATTTGACGTGGCTTACAGTAATATTTTTGCATTTCATGCTGCTCAGAAGCCTGTAGAGAAAATTGTTGAGAACATGGAAGTAAGTACTTTAACTTTTATGGTAGTTCTTGTATTGGAGTTCCAGGCTAAGTTGCAGTTTCCTCATTTTCAATTTTGCTAGGGTGTTAGGTGCAAGCGAGTCGCAAGGAGTATTTCAGCTGTTGGTCTTTATGTTCCTGGGGGCACTGCTGTTTTGCCTTCAACTGCTTTGATGCTTTCAGTTGTAGGTGACTCAAGTTAACTATATATTATTCTGTGTCGGATTTATTAAATATTGATTTTCATTTCATGTTGCTTGATTGATGTGGGATTTCTTCAATCAGCCTGCCCAGATAGCCGGGTGCCAAACTATTGTACTGGCAACTCCCCCTACTCAAGATGGCAGCATTTGTAAGGTAATTGTTCTCATCTAGTCAGCTTGATTGAATACGATGTTGATGTATTTCTCACCAGCCATGTTTGCAGGAGGTCCTTTATTGTGCCAAGAAAGCTGGTGTTACTCATATTCTTAAAGCTGGAGGTGCTCAGGTTGGAATGCGGTATATTTTCTGATTATAAATTGTGATTTTAAGGAGATTTTTTCTGATACTTCTGAAATTTGTCAATAATATGCGTAGGCCATTTCTGCTATGGCTTGGGGAACTGAATCTTGCCCTAAGGTATCAGTTTCTGCATGATGTGTGTGTGCGTTCACTATAACATACCCATTGTAGTAGCAACTTATATTTGGTTCATAGAAGCTCACAACTTATCATATTCAGAGCCAGGCTTTGACATGAGTTTTAATTCTTGCAGCAACTTTGTAATTTATTAAGTATCAAAGTTTGTTGGTATCGTCATTTTGCATACACTTCGACTAGTGATGCATTTCATCCTGCCTTCTGTCTTCTCTGCATTACTGAATTAGCTATCAACTTTATGGGACTATCTGTTTGCCAACATCATAATACTTACTTACTTTTACAGAAGCATCACAAGTTTCTACCTCCGCCAAAATTCAGCCTTATTCTCTATATATTTGGAGTTGGCTACATAATTTCTTTTTTCCTACTTGTTTGGTTCATTACTAAATCTAATGTGTTGGAGAATCCGAAGCAACCACAACACACATGAGATTGTACCCTACTAGTATATATTATAGAGAAAAAAAATGAAAAAACAGATGTAGGCGCCTGGATTCTATCAGATATGAGTAGGTCTTCAAAATGAAACTTAGAATATAGAAGAAACATTAACACGCTTGTGGACACACAAAAAGAAAATCGAATAGTTATTTATGGCATTGGAGGATGAGTCATGACACTTTTTTTTATCATCTTTCTCCCTGCTTTGTCACAGTATGTTTTTATTTTAAGATTGTTGGTTTTGGAATTCTTTCGGAAAATTCAATAGAAAAGACTATTTCCCATTAATGTGTCGTCTGAGCACCAGTCAGTTGAACATTTCATGCCTTGCCAGATAACACTTCTCTTAAATAAAAAGATGATCAAGATAATAGGATTTTCAGTGATTCTGCAGGCTGTCTTTTGCTGTTGCGAGGATTTGATAGATGGATTTCATCAGATGCTGATTTAACTTCCTTGTTGTAGAGCATGTTTATTAATTAGGGAAAAAGCTTCTTTGCTTCTCCCTGGTTGTATTTTGCTCCAACTACTTCTATTTGCATTTGTATGTATGACTTGGCAAAACCACTGCCCTTGCCAACATGAAGGGCATTTGTTAGCTACCCAAAATATATAACCCTTTTTCCAGGAGTTTGCTAAATACTTATTAAAATTTTATCAAATGGCAATTTGATGTGCGTGTACCGCATATGTGTTGATTTGATACAGTTCCATGATGTCCACAATCCATCTTTTAACTAATAAGTGACTAGTTTTGGCATACCCAGTCTAACTTATGCAGGTTGCACCTTCTTTGTGGCATTTATGCCAATTAACTTGTGTTTGTACGAATACCCATGAAAATGTGTCGGAGTCTATCACTAACAATATAATAAGGCGAATTAAAGAGTAATGATCTGTCATCTATACTACCAAGGAATCTGCACATATCAAGAATTGCGATAATTATGAGAACTCTATTGGTGGAGAGGGTAATATATAGGTACTAGGACCCACATGCAACATACCTTTTGCATAGTGGTTTAAGCCCTCTCTAGGATCCAAGATGATATCCACCATGCTACGGAAAAAGATTTAGTGTCATTCCACCCAGTGCAATTGGAATTATGTAGGGCCAGGTTCTTTCTTTTCTTTTTTCTTTTTTTTTTTTCAAAAAATTGGCCAAAAAAAAGATTAGTCCATTCCAAAAACTCATCCCAGTCCAACTCTAAATTTTATCCCACACTAAAATCTAATTCTACTTCCATCCTTGGGCAAAGGTATGGTTATGCTATAGGAACATGCGATTTATTCAAGACCGAGTTGTGCATTGTAGGTCCATGTGCACAGGTCACATCTTGGCCCTCCACTGTCCCAGAGCGTAGGACACCTAGATCCTAGACCACCTTTTTTCCTTTTTCTGTCGTAGGTTGTCTATCAAGAGCAGTGACTTGCATGATTAATGTATTCATTGTGTACTTGATTTCAAACTTGACTTGTGCATTGTTTTATGCCCCCGTGAATATCTTCCTTTGGGTTGGGTAGGCTGAAATATATACAAATATTTCTTTGAAATAAAAACTCATCTTGAGCTGTGTATTCTGTCTTCTACAATCATCTGATGAATTTCGTTAATCTATCCCCATGCTTTTTGCTCAGATATCTGCTGCTATCATTGCAGGTTGAGAAGATATATGGACCTGGTAATCAGTATGTTACAGCTGCAAAAATGATTCTCCAGGTAATAATGAATTTTACTTACCTTATTTCCTGATTGAAACTATATTATATTCTGCACTGTAATTCGGTTTTGCTTCCAGGTTGCTAAATCTTTATTTTTTTTCTTAACAGAACAGTGAAGCTATGATTTCGATAGACATGCCTGCTGGACCATCAGAAGTTCTCGTCATTGCAGATAAACATGCCAACCCTGTTCATATAGCTGCCGATTTACTTTCACAGGTGTCTGCATTTTGGAATTTTATCCTTCAGTTTGTTTTCTGTGAATTTCTGTTAGTTGTTGTTAATGAAAGTAGGTGTGAGTATTATGTTTATATCAGTGACAGAAGTTAATGATAAATTTGATGAGTTATTTGACTATATGATGACCATATAAGAGAGAGATAACTGAAACCATCAAGTTCTTTCTCCGTCGTATAAAGACACCTTCTTATAGGCTTCTTTTTTTAAATGTCACATTAACTTCTTTCCTGACCTTGCAAAACATCACGTTGCTAATTTCAGGCTGAGCACGGCCCTGACAGCCAGGTTGTTCTTGTAATTGCTGGAGATGGTGTGGATCTAACTGCTATTCTGGATGAGCTCAACAATCAGTGCCAAAGCCTGCCAAGGGGAGAGTTCGCTTTAAAAGCACTGAGTCACAGCTTTGCTGTTTTTGCACATGATATGATTGAGGTTCGTCCTCTAGTTTTTGGCAGTGTCATAGCAGACTACTTTAATTTATATAATTTCCAACTTGACACTATAATACGGAAGATCATTTGAACAATATGTACCATCAGGCATTTGAAGATCAATGATTACTGATTATAGTGTAAAATTACAATCCCTTTTGTTGGGCATTTTAGAAAATGAAAGCTGATTCTTTTCTTTTTTTAAGAACTCCTCTGCCCGAATTTCAATGTTAATTTGGACACATTATTTTCAAAAGTGTACGAAGTCATGCCTTTAATAACTAACTGCGCTCATTCATATAGGCAATTTCAAGAACTAGTTTATTGCACGCTGACACAGAGATGTTTTCTTGGTTACTTTGTTTGCTTGCATCTTGGTTGATTTCATTTTCTCCATGCATGTATGCTTCATCCGAGTCTCAATCTGTTCCAAAATTACACTTATTGTTTGGATTTACAGGCTATCAATTTTTCTAACTTGTATGCACCTGAGCATTTGATCATCAATGTGAAAGATGCTGAGAAGTGGGAAAGTTTCATCCAGAATGCAGGTAACTATTATCCATGTTCTTCTGTCTATCTGATGTTTGCTTCTATGAAATCTCTGTCATTTTCAGAATTCATATTTTATCTTTTGCCACCTTTGCTTCAATAACCACTCTTAGTGCATAAGTACTGAAATTTTATTAGTAGGCCTTTTTTATTCATTACTGCTGACAGGTTACTTTTTTCTCCTCGATATTTTCAAACATGTTGCTATCATCCATCCTTGATCAATTGCATATGCTATGTTTATGTAGTAAAACTTTTAGCATATGGTGATCTGTGTCTGCATTAGTTAATTACAGACTTTATACTTACTATTGGAATTCTGAATAATCAAAACACAATCTGCAGGTTCTGTATTTTTGGGTCAGTGGACACCTGAGAGCGTAGGAGATTATGCGAGTGGAACAAACCATGTTCTTCCAACATATGGTTATGCACGGATGTATGGTGGTGTGTCTTTAGACTCGTTTTTGAAGTACATTACAGTCCAGTCACTGACAGAGGCAGGGTTGAAGAAGCTAGGCCCTTATGTAGCAACTATGGCTGAAGTCGAGGGTCTGGACGCCCACAAGAGAGCTGTGACCCTCAGACTAAAGGACATCTAGAAAGAAAACTATGTCAACAGACAAATTGCCCTCAGAAGAATAGAGACCATTGGTGTAGATTTTTCTCTCTCCGGAAATGATAAGCGAATTGCTTTTTAGACGGATGCAGTTTGCCGTCGCCCAGATTTGAGTGTGCTTTGTCGCTGTGTACAATTATTCTGTATGAAATTCTTTAGATATTTTATAAAACGACAGAGAGATTCTGGAGAAATTTCATGGGTACAATTGACATCTTTTGGTGATTTAAAGTTAACAATTTACACTTTGTACTTAAATTCGGTAGTTATTCATTTGTGCGTTTATTGGCATATTGAAAATTGTTGTTTACTATTAGAAATAAGCTATCACTAAGAAGATGACTCCTTTGTTCGGTAGACGTGGTCCTCATTTTTGAGTGAGTGGTGACTCAAGGTTCCCGATTCTCATGCTTTTTAAGGTATTCTACACATCCATCGAAAATGGTCAATGTCGAATATGAGCTGTGGTAAATAGGGTCTGGGGATATCGTTGGAGAACAATGTCGAAAATTGAGTAATGAGAATCGATAATAAAAATGCAGCTTAGGTGCAGATAAATTCTATGCAGTAGCCTTTTATCCTCCAATACAGCACTGTAATATTTAATCAGTGCCTTGAATTGGTGACTGAATTGCTGTTGGAATCTTGGTGCGGTGAAGCCTGGACTTGAGATCTCATCTTCAACAGAAGGCCTCTCAGATGGCTCATTTGACAGGCACCTCAAACAAAGCTCTAATAGGATTTCAGCGAATCATCCCAGCATTCCTCGTGCAATGTTGAATCAACTATACTCCGCCGAGCTTTATCATCCGCTGGTAGGCTTACTAACAACTGAAGAAGAATCAAGAAAGATCAAGTAGGATTAGTGTTGTCCTATGAAGAATTCCTGATGTTACTTAATAGGTATGAAAAGTGTATATTTTTGTATGTTCAAATATTTTAGTATGTTCTTACTATAGACGCCCTGCATCAAATCCCTAATGTAGTAAATTGTGGGCAAGAGTTCTTGAAATAGTAATGAACCGAATTGAATGGTGAAAGGGGATAATGTAGATGATCCCAAACTTGTTAGAGAATAAGACTCGGCTTGTTGACCTCGATTTTTGTATGAGCGATGTGGCCAACAGATTCTGACTTCCCACATTCATGTAGTTTTTCCTGTATACTTGGACAAACCGCTAGGATAGGTGACTAATCTCCGATTGCGGGAAAGGCGGTTGCAACCACTCTTAACAGTCAAGTCAATCCTTGTAAGAGTATATACTTGGGTGTTGGACATGCTTAAGACGTGGGCCCCTTATATAAAAAGGGGTTCAGATTCGGGAGACGTGTAGAGAGTAATAAGAGCAAAATTATAGTTTGGGAGTCTACATTTGTATTACTTTTGAATGATACAATGTGCGAGTTTTTATAGTAGAAGGAAATGAGTAAGAACCGTTGGATGAAGAGACACGTGGCCCTTGTCATAGGTATCGATTTGTCAGTCTTAGGCTCAGGGGCATTTAATGTTATGATCGTTTGCAACCCTAGGCCTGACACAAAGGGGCTAGACTTGACATGTTGACTTAGTAGAATGACTGTTGCAATGTGTTGTTACATCAATCATAAAAAGATCTTGTACGGAAGATTTTCTGTAACACTTCTACGTGCCTCTCTTTATCCTTAAGAATTCAGTCCATATGATTTTGGCCTCTCCATAGAGGTTCGACCAAATTGCTAAATGGGCAGAATGAAGTGGAGTACGTGTTTAGATTCGCTTGCTGTGTGGTTGCTATGTGACCATACTTAGAGCCCCACTGGAAGAAGCGTAACACAGCTTGTGGATGGCAATTGACGACATCGTACCGATGTGACATCATTTTGCCCACAATGATCTCAAGTAAGATTACACCAAAGTCATAGACATCATTTTTCTCCTCAAATCTCAACCTGCTCACGATAGAACGATGATATATATCTATTAGAATCTCACAGTCAACTACAAAAATGAAGCTCCAATGAATAAGCCAAGTAATGCCTCAAAAACACTGCATAATCAATGAAATGAAGTCAAAATCACTTACTGATAAGCGTGCTGAAATAGATTTGCATTAGTACAAAGTTTTCCCTCATTATAGAGTAGCCGGCGTTATTTTGGGAACAGTGCCAACTGAGATTGCCACGCGGTCTTTGGGTTGGGGTGGGGTGATATGAGGGAGAAGGAAATTTTATTTTTATTTTATTTTTGTTTATTTAAAGTGAAGGGCAAATTCACCATTTTAGATTCACTAATTGGAAATTTGGATGAAAACTATCCATGAGGATGGTAGCCGCAATTAATCAAAGTTTGAGGATTTGTTCGTTGCAAAAAAATGTTGGGGACGTGACTGCAAATAAGTGCAAAGATTGAGGATGGTTGAAGTAAGCATTTATTGCATTATAGATTTATAAATTGAATGGTTGAGGACGTATGCTTATTAATTTGTGACTCTCTGCCTAACTATTCTTGCATGTATTATTCTTATGGAATTTGAAATTGTCAATCAGAATCGTTTGAGAATTGATCTATTCTATTTTTCACGCCACTGAAATCATTAACTTCTAAATGGATACAGATGGAGTGACGGACGTAAAACAACATTGAAAGTACAATGTCCATTCAAAATTTTAATCCGTGAAAACTACTAAATTTATAAAATTTGAATGCGTGGTGAACGCTAATAATTTTTATCTCATTTGTAAAATGGCGACTCAAATCAAATTAGCATTTGGAAAAGTAACGTAACAAATCAAAAAACTTGTCAACTTACTTTACTATCAAAATAAGTAGTTTAATTATTTTAACATACACCAACCATTCTCCTTTTTATTTGAAGCCACCAATCGATCTTTTAAATTTATCCCAACTAACTTCTCTATATGAAAAAAGAAAAAAATTGTAGTCATGGTACCAAACTTTTTATTTAGTATTAAATTTTGTCCAAATCTTTTATTTGTGTCATCTATGATACCAATCATTTCAAAATGTCACAGTTGAATTCCAAATGGAAAGAAACTATTAGTTTTATCGTTAGTTGATCAAAAAATAAATTTTGACCAAACTAAAAGGGTAAAATTATATCTTTTCCTAAAAACACAATTATGATAATTAAATAAAAAATTTAAAATAAAAAATCTGCACCCCTCCCCAAACTTCTTCTCCATCATTATCGTTATCATCACCCCACCCCCACCAACCCCATCGAGCAAAAACCACTAGTCATCACCACTTCCGATTGTAACATAGACTAACGAGCAATGTACGAGGCTGAATCGAGGTTGCCGACGCGGATGAGAGATTGGACACGATTGTGGAGGTTGAGGCGAACACCAACCAGGGCAGAGGTAGAGTCGAGGAGACGAGGCTTATTGGGGTAGTTGGGTTTTGGTGGGCCGGGATTGGAGCGTAGGGCTCAATGTGTACGCGACGCTTGTAGCGACGACGCTTAGCAGCTGCCTCTTCAATGGAGGAGAAGCCGTAGGAGGATACATGTGTAGATTATGAGGAAGTAGTTTTAAATTTGATTATTTAAGATATTTGTTGTGGAATTGGCGGATTGACAGGAGTTGACGTCGGTGACGACGGAAGCGAAGGAGGACTCGAAGGGGGATTGAGTTTCTAGGTGGTGCTGAAGCGTCAGCCGCTAGTAGTAGTGGTGGTTTTGGTTAGGTGGGGGTGTGAGGGGTTAGTAGAGAAGAAGATGAATGGTGTTTATGTTATTTATTTAATTATTCATAGATTATATTTTTGTTTTTTGTTGAAAAATGTAAAGTTACCATTTTATCCTCTTAGAATTAGTCAAAATTATTGTCAATGTTAATTTTAATTTTTTGATCAACTAATGGTCAAACTAACAGTTTCCTTCCATTAGGACTTCGATTGCAACATTTTGGAAGGTTTGGTATTGTAGTGATACGAATGAAAGGTTTGGACAAAATCTGCTTCTAAATAAAAGTTTGGTACCGTGAATGCAATTTTCCCTATAAAAAATTAGGGGCCGTTCTCTTTGTGTTTCAATTTTGTGTTTTGAGTTTTGAATTCATTTTGTGTTTTGTGTTTTGAGTGTCTATTTTGAGATAGTTGAATATGTGTTCTTTTTGACCTTTTGAAAAATTATTTTCAAAAATTAGGAAATGGAAAACGTGTTCTCTTCTCTCCTTTTCT
>CAIGRP010077813.1:0-32481 GCA_903798385.1 Fraxinus cuspidata
CTTGTTAAATGGTCGCATTGATTCCCTTGCATCTACAGTTGATAGTCTCGACGGAATGCTTCAACGTGTGCTCACTTAACAGGAAACTATGCAAGCTTAGTAGAACGCCTTCTATGCTCATTTTTATGATATGTTTTCCCCCCTCCCTCTCCTCTTCCTCCAGAAGAGTTTTAGTCTTTGTTTTTTTTTATGTTGCCTTTATTTTTTGAAATCTATCTTTGTTATGTGACTATTTACAATTTGATCTCATATTTAACTTTGCTCTCATATTTAATCTCGTTTACTTTTTGTTTATGCCAAAAGGGGGAAAGAATGATGATTTGATTAACATGTTGATTTGATTTTTATTTGATTAACATGATGATTTGATTTGTTGATAATGCGAATTTGAGAATTTGATAATATCAAATGATGATTTGTTGATAATACGAATTCGATAATATCAAAATGCATGATTAAGAAAATGGGGAATTCTTGATTTGTAAAACATAGGGGGAACAAAAATTTTCCAAATACCTTATAAGATACTTTTCTATTACAAATCATCGATTGTTTGTCATAATCAAAAAGGGGGAAATTGTTGACATATAGTCAAACTGTATGTTTTGATTATAACAAACAAATTATGTTTATCTCTAANATGGAAACTAAGCCTTACGACATCAAACACACATACCAAAGTTAGCCGAAAATTATGTAACTAGACTTTCCAAAGAACGTTTGTAAAGGTAAAACACTTTAATCTTTGGCAAACAACATTTCGAAGATTCAAGAAACGGTATTCTCGTACACGACAAAATTTAGAAACAAAAATGTTTGCACAATTTTTTAACATACGAAATTTCATTTATTGCAAACAAAACAAAAGAAAAATAACCAAGACCAGCTCTGGTCATCCGGACGTTCAGTTCACCAGCAACGGTCAAAACTTTGACCGTTCTGACAGAGTTGTTTCAAACGGCTAGTTTGGTCGTCCGGTTGGACATAAACTTTAACGTTTTTCAACTGCAATAAATACCAACTCACCTACCATTTGAAAAACAACTTTTGAGCATTCAATTTGATTCTTCCTAAGCTAACATTGATATCTCATATCATTTATTATCAAATTACTTAGCTCTTGAAAAATTCTTTGATTAAACATAATTCTTGAAAATTATTTTATACATCAAAGATCAAACACACCAAACACTTGAGCCTTATTGATTGTCAATCATTAAAGTATTTTCATATCTCTCTTCTTGTATTTAATCTTGTATTCATTATTCACTAAGAAGAGAAGATTACACTTGTAAATTTATCTTGAAGTGTGGGTTGTGTTGAGGTCTCGAAAAGCTCGACATTGTATAAATATCGGTGCTCCTTATTTGTAAGTCACCGCAAGCTTTGNACTAAGAAGAGAAGATTACACTTGTAAATTTATCTTGAAGTGTGGGTTGTGTTGAGGTCTCGAAAAGCTCGACATTGTATAAATATCGGTGCTCCTTATTTGTAAGTCACCGCAAGCTTTGTAAAGGGTCGGATTGTACCATAAGTCAATCAATATAGTGAAAAAGGCATTGCTCATCATGGAGAGCTTGGTAACGGGGGACGTAGATCGTGTTTGAGATCGAACCTCCATAACAACATCATTTACATCCTCTCTTCCTTTTACTTATCGATTTTATATTTATTCTTACTAGTTAAATTATTCTTATTAGTCTTTACTTACTTGAATTTAGATTAATTTTTCGAAAAAGTTTTTAAAAACCAATTCACCCCCTCTTGGTTAGCTATTCTTGGACTTTCACTTTGTTGTATAACCTGAAATAAAAAACTAACAACACTACAATTTTAGAAAGAATGTTAGCAGCAACCTTTCTTCAGACATCGCTGAAAATAGATAGATGCACCTCATGCGTCAGGCCGGAGCTACCACGTGCCTCCTCCACGCACCGCTAGAACACCTCACGTGCAAGCAATCCAGCTATGTCTCTATTCAAAAAAATATGTTGAATTAAAATCACCGCAAGTGTGTTGTTCGTTATAAGTAATAAAGTTGAATTTTTGAGTCTGAATATCGTCACACAAGGATTGATTAGTTTAAATTCTAATTACCGTGACCTTAATCGAAATAATAAAAATGAGAATGTTTGTTTTCATGAAATTAAAACTAAATTACTGATAAATATACAAGTATGAATGAATTAATTAACTAAATGAAGATTGATGATGAATGTAAATTTGGGGTTTCGAATGTATGATTAATGTACTAGGATCATGAATCCCTATGCAATAATCTTTTTAAACTTAGTTTTACACTTTGACACACGGTTGGAATATTGAAGAATCAATTCTCCTAAATTATTTATCAGTCTCTCTCGGGCAAAATTAAATCTATTCAATTATGTGACCCGACTATATCTCTATGATGGATACAAACATACAAGAATGCATGAGTTTTTATGAACACTTAAAGATTCACATAAGGCATAGCGGTATATTTCTATCTCATATCGGACACTATGATGATTTATATATGTCGAATCTATTCCCCTTCTTTCGAATGCAAGAAATAAGCCACCAAACTCACACAATTACGTATACAATAATCATAGAGAAAAGAAATTCATATAAATCATTCAAAAATCCCAAAACGTGTTTTTGATTGTCAAGAATGTAAAATTAAGAAATAAAAATCATATTACATAGTTCATCTAGCCTTAATACAGAACTAATCGAGCCTAACATGGTGGAAAGAAGAAAATCAGAAAAATAAGTAAAGAACGACATCACCAAATTCAATTCTTGAGATTAATCTTTGCGTTGTGGTGTTGTTCTTTGTGTTCTTCCTCCTATTTTCTCTCAAAACCCTTGTAAAATATGTTGTCTCTCGTTTTGGATGGCTCTAGGTTTAAATATACTTCCCAAGATTTGTTTCTATAGGTAGTTGACTCGAAAAAGGAAACCAGAATTTCGCCTAAAAATTTGCCATTTACGACCGCATAGTATATTTCTACGCGGATGCATAGAAGAGTTGAAACGGCTTTGGAAATCTCCGAAGCAACCTATGCGACCGTAGTGTATTAAGAAACTTCTATGGCTGTGCGATTTGGTCCTCGAACTTCGTCTCGACAATCTCGACATCTTTTTCTACGTCTTTTTCTTCCAATGTATCATTCCAATGCTCAATTAGTCCTCGACATCTTCACGACTCCAATTCCTCTTCTGGGTGATCTTTTATTTGTTTGGACATTGGTCCCTGAACTTTGGTGTTCTTTCGTTTTAGTACTTTTTTTCCATTTTCTCTAAATTTATGCCATATTCATCAATATTGTCCTACAAAACACAAATTATATCGATTTTAGCTATAGTCCACATATTTATTCACAATTATCCATGTTTGGGGCCTATTCTAAGTGTGTAAAATGTACTTATCAGTCTCCACCTGCATGTCTCGAATATGGCCTCTATTTCACCACTAGGTCTGTGGTTGGCTGAAAATCACAAAAACGAGTTCGAATTTTAGGCAGTTTTCTGATAGTTTTTGGATCTATATTTTTACTTCGTTTCAGCCGATTTTTAGATTTAATTTTTGTCAGTTTTTCGATCTAAATCCACCACCTTAAAGCTTTGATGCCAATTTTCGTGAAAGCTTACTCCAAGGATTGTCAAAATGGTGTTTTCCGGACTCAATTTCACATTACTTTTCTCTACCAAACACCAATCCAAATGGTTCCAACCTACAACCAATATATTTACCTCGGTTGCTCATCAATGTCATCCACAAAGGGCAAGATAATGGTGATGATTTGTAAGTCACAAAGGCACAAGAAAAATAATAGAAAAAAACACGAGATGGAGGCAAAAACACAAAGAAAGCCCCCGATGTTTCTCTCCAAGTAAGCTGTCGGTTTTTGTCTTCCTAACAAACAAATCACACACAAAACAGTTAGGGCAAAGACACCATATATGTAGGCTAGGTTAAGATTTAGTTGGACCAATAAAAGACTTAAATGAGTCAATATTCAAAGTCATCCAAGGGCTAATATATATGAGTCATGAGTAACATTACTTGTTTAAATTACTTCCAACGGTTCACGTTGTTTTCGGGTTGAGCTTTGAAATTGGTTTTTGGTAATAATTTAATCCAAAGTTTACATTACGGTTCGAGATTCATTGGGTATCCAAACCCAACAACTGTAGCATGATTCGTCTAGGCTATCACTTCTTGGATTTTTCATAGATAGAATATTTTTACTTTTCGCATTACTTTTAATTAATGTGGGCGACTATGCCGAGTCGTGCAAGGAAGTCTACATGCCTTGGAATAACCACCCTTAGGCAGGAGTATACGTCATGCTTAATCTCATTTGTTGGACAATTTTCATCCAAATTCGGTTTGTGTAATTACTTATTTAAATAGCTGTGATGCAAATGTGAAGTTGTAACTCTTGGGAAGCAATGTTTAAGCATCTATAAAGAAATTGTTGGTTTCCAATTTGAATATATGAAATATATGGAAAAATAGAATTCTCATTTATGTTCTTCATTGAATATTATTTTTATGCACACTTGCGTTTCATCTCTTTACAAGCTTTGTTCATGGTCTATAATCTAGAAGTACACAACATGAGCCTCTTTATATAGGTTTCTTCGCTATTTATACTTCGGGGTTATTGTTGTTAGTGCACAATGCAAATAACATATTTGTATTCTATTTGCTTACTAGTGTGCATCATCAATGGTAGAGGAAAATATCATGTTAGTGAATGCACAAACACCTTTATCTTAAGTTCTATTGACATTTGATATTGATAATTTTGTTGTCATAAGTCTATGTTTTATTGTACTTACCTCTAGCTCTATGTTATATGTTTAAAGTCTAGCAAATTATGGTCTAATATGGTACTAGATATAATGTCCAACAAAGTGAGTGGTAGTAGGTAGAAAGTTATGGTTTGAAGTATGGTTTTCCATATGTATTGCTTTAGTCGGTTTTATCATTTGTGCCATGAAAATCTAAGTTCTTCTTCCTCTTTGTTTTTATATTCTATCAGTGGTATCAAAGCCCTATAGCCTTAGAACATGCTGCAAAGAAAGTAAGGCAGAAACATGAGAGAAAACCAGTAAGAAACCTTCAGTAAAATTAGCCTAGTGAGTAGTGAGTTTAAGTAATGGCTTCTAGTGGTTTCACAGCCCCCATTACCTTCAATATTTATAGGAGTAAACTATGACTTCTGGACTGCAAAGATGAAGGCATACTTGAAAGCCTACGATCTATGGGAAATCACAGAAACATGAGCTGAACTTCTACCACTAAGAGTAAATCCCACTATTGCATAGCTGAAGCAACATAGTGAGAAGGTTGAAAAGAAGTTTAAGGTCCTTTCTTGTATTCAATCTGCTATCTCGGATGTGATTTTCACAAGGATCATAACCTCAGAAACCGCAAAGGAAGCCTAGGATAGATTAATGGAAGAATTTAGAGGAAATGAGAGGACAAGACAGATGCAAGTATTGAATCTGAGAAAGGAGTTTCAAGCTCTAAAAATGAAGGAGTCAGAAACTGTCAAAGAGTTTTCTGATAGGTTGATAAAAGTGGTGAATCAAATCAGGCTGCTAAGTGATGATTTGCCAGATAAAATGGTAGCAGAGAAGGTATTGATTAGCTTACCTGAAAAGTTTGAAACCAAGATCTTCTCACTTGAAGATTCTAGGGATCTATCCATTATATCCCTATCTGAGCTTGTCAATGCTCTTCAAGCCACAGAGCAGAGGAAGTTGATAAGATACAAAGAATAGGTTAAAGGAGCCTAATTTATTAAGGAAAAACACAAAGTTCAAACGAGTTATGGTGTGAACAAATCATCCAATGAGAAAAATTAAGTTGAGAAAAACAAAAGTGTTGGTAAAAAAGGGAAGTATCCACCATGTCCACACTACAAGAGAAAATGACACTCACCTGAATGGTGTTGGTTCAGGCTAGGAGTACAATGCAGGGCATGTAAGCAATTTGGACACATTGAAAAGGTTTGTAAAAACCAGAAGAAAAAGCAGGCACATGTAGCAGAGAATCATCAGCAGAAAGAACATTTGTTCACAGCAATAAATCTCAAAGCTTGCAGCAATGTTTGAAGCCTGGTTGTTGGATAGTGGATGCACTCATCATATGAACTCCAACCCGAGTATCTTTGTTAAGTTAAATGAAGCATACAAATCAAAGTTAAAGTTGGAAATGGAGAGTTTGTGGAAGTAAAAGGAGTTGGTGAAATTTCAGTGCAGACCTAATCGGGTACTAAGTATATTTCTGATGTTCTTTATGTGCCTAAAATTGATCAAAATTTAATTAGTGTTGTTCAATTAGTTGAGAAAGACTACACACTAATTTTTAAAGATAAAGGATGCACCATGTTTGATCCACAAAATCAAGAAGTGATGACTGTTGGAATGAGGTATGGAAGCTTTCCTTTATAATGAAAAAATATGAATGATCAGGCACTTGTAGGCACTATAATTGAATCTTTTTTATGGCATAAATGATTTGGACATGCTAATTATACATCACTCAAAAATATGCATGAATTAGAACTTGTTGAAAACATGCCTAAAATCAGTAGAGATGATTATGTGTGTGATGTGAGTCAATTTGGAAAGCAAACAAATATTCATTTTCTAAAAATCAAGCAAAAAGGACAACAAGAAAGCTAGAACTGGTACACTCAAATGTCTGTGGACCAATGAGAACACCACACTGAAGGCAGCAAGTATTTTGTCATCTTCATAGATGACATGTCAAGAATGTGTTAGGTGCACTTCTTGAAAATGAAATCTAAGGTAACCAGTGTGTTTCAGAAGTTTAAAAACTCGGTGGAAAATGAGAGTGACTGCAAAATAAAGGCCATCAGATCAGACAATGGAACAGAGGATTGCTGTAGCCAGTTTGATAAACTTTGTGAAGACATGGGAATAAAACATCAGCTAACAATCCCTTATTCTCCCCAGCAGAATGATGTTTGTGAAAGGAAGAACAGAACCATTATGGAGATGGCAAGATGTTTGATGTTTGAGAAGAAGGTTCCAAAGGAACTTTGGGTAGATGCATTCAATACATAAGTTTATTTACTCAACAGACTGCCTACAAAATCCTTGGACATGAAGACTCCTTTTGAAGTGTTTAAGAGTATTTGTTTCACACACATCCCTGATGTAAAGAGAGACAAATTGAGTCAAACGACAGGGATATAAGTTCTAGTTGGCTATTGTAGCAATGCCAAATGATATAGAGTATACAATCCTCAAAGCAAGAATGTGATATCCAGCGGGGATATCAAAGTTGATGAAGAGTCTTTATGGAATTGGGAATCAACTGCCGACAACCAACTTTAGATTCCAAAAACTATTCATCAGACAAATGATGCTGATGTTAAAAAAGAAGAAGTGATATCAGATAATGATTCAGATTCTGAGAATACTGTACTGAGAACATGGCCACTTGCAGATATCTATGCCAAATGTAATTCAGTTGTTTTAGAGCCTTCAAATTTTGCTGAAGTAACAGACTCAAAATGTTGGATGGCTGTAATGAAAGAGGAGTTTAAAATGATTGAAAAGAATGAGACTTGGTTACTGGTTGACAAACTAAAAGATAAACATGTAATTGGAGTGAAATGGGTATATAAAACAAAGCTGAATCTAGATAGTTCTGTAAATAAGCTCAAAGCCAGGCCCGTAGTGAGGTTATGCCCAACAAGATGGTATAGATTTCACTGAAACATTTGCTCCAGTAGTCAGGTATGAAACCATCAAATTACTATTTGTTATAGCAGTATACAGAGGCTGTAAGATATACCAATTGGATGTTAAGTCAGCATTCCTGAATGGACACTTGGAGGAAGAAATCTTCATTGAACAGCCTAAAGGTTTCCAAGTTGTAGAAAATGAGGAGAAAGTATATTTGCTAAAACGGGTTTGTATGGACTTAAACAGGCTCCAAGAACCTGGTACAGTAGGATTGATGAACACTTATGCTTTCTTGGCTTCTTGAGAAGTATGAATGAACATACCTTGTACATAAAGCAAGAAAGGAAAGAGATGATCATCATCTTATTATATGTTGATCTCTTGATCACTTGTAGCAGCTGTGCAATGATTAAGAAGGTGAAAGATGAACTGAAAATGGTGTTTGAGATTACAGACTTAGGGAAGATGCATTATTTTCTTGAAATGGAAATATTCCAAACTCAAAATAGTTTATTTGTTTGCCAAAGGAAATACATTATAGAGATGTTAAACCAGTAAGTACTCATCTAGTTCTGAACTTGAAGCTGATGAAAGATGATAGAGCCAAGAAAATCGATGAGAATGTGTATAGAAGTATAGTTAGATGCCAACATTCTATCCAGATTTAGACAAGAACCAAGTGAACTTCATTTCCAGGAAGCAAAGAGGGTGCTGAGATATGTAAAAGATATCGAGGAGCTGGGAATTTGTTTCAAGGGACCAGATAGGTTGCCTCTAGTTGGGTTTGTAGACTGTGATTGGGCTGGTTCAGTTGATGACATGAAAAGCACCTCTGGTTATGTGTTTTATGCTGGATCAAGTATTGTGTGCTGGAATTCTATGAAGCAAAAAACCATGGCTCAGTCTACTACAGAGGTAGAGTATATAGCAGCTTTAGAGGCACAAATTAAGCCACATGGTTAAGGAAAATCTTGGAGGATCTTAACCACAAGCAAGAGGAAGCCACATCTATTTATTGTGATAATCAGTTAGCAATGGCAATGGTGAAGAATCCAGTATTTCATGGAAGAACAAAGCACATAAAGATCAAGTATCATTCAATAATAGAAGCTCAATATAGGAAAGAAATGGAGCTAATGCATTGTAATTTTGAGGACCAATATGCTGATATTTTTACTAAGCCTTTGTCCAAGGGAAGATTTGAAACATTGAGGGGATACCTTTGTGTTTCCAACAAAAATCTCAAGGAGGAGTATTGACATTTGAAATTGATACTTTTGTTTTCATAAGTTTATGTTTTGTTGTACTTATCTCTAATTGAATCAAATGGTTATGAAATATGTACGAATTCTATACTTTTGTCGTCATAAGTCTATGTTATTTTTGTACTTATCTCTAGCTTTATGTTATATGTTTGAAGTCTCGCAAAGTATGGTCCAATATAGTACTAGATTTGTTGTCCAACAAAGTGAGTTGTAGTATATAGAAAGTTATGGTTTGAAGTATGGTTTTGTATATGTATTGCTTCAGCCGGTTTTATCATTTGTGCTATGAAAATCTAAGTTCTTCTTCCTCTTTGTTTTCATATTCTATCAAGTTCATCATGATTTTTTACAATTTCATGTACTTTTCTCTTTGGCCATTTTGAAGATAATTCCAACTATCTTAAGACAATATTTCAACTTTTGTGACAACACCAACTTTTTCTTCTCTCTAAAATTTTGCAGTAGATTTTTTTCAAGTAGGAGTGAATTGATAGAGCAAAACTTTTGATGATGGCAAAAAAAGCTGCATTTCTAGTTGACAAACGTTGAATGTGATTTATGTTTTAAACACACCAATACATGAAGAGACTGAGGATAAAACTCTAGTGTATGAGCTAGACTACATTTGGAGAAGGCATAGGTTGATGCCTTGTTCGATCAATACCACAACAAGAAGATAGTCTATGGAATGCTTTATGCTAGAAATGCTTTCAATCATCTCATTTAAAAATCAATCAATGTCATGTGAGGATATCGCAGCTAGGATTATGAATTCCTAATCAGTGTGTCAGTCTAGTCAGACCCTAGTCAATCAAATTTTAGATGCTTATATAGTGCACTTAACCATGTTATCCATGAGTTATTCCTTAGATGAGTCATATTCACACACAACTTATGACAAACTCAAAAGATTTTTAGGAGATTAAATTTCGACGAATTTCGCTCAAATATTCCATTTTTTATTTTATAAATCTCAATACAAATCACTTAAAAAAACACATACGGAAAATAATAGTATTCATGATGAAATGATGTAGTAGTAAAAAAAACATGAAATGAACTCCACTACAAGATCAAGAACAAAACAATCAATTGGCTATCCATATGCCAAATGCTCTCTACAAGGCTCAACCCAAATAATATCTATAATTTTAGTGTAAATAGCCCAGTCGATTCTTAGTCTAAAGATGTTCAATGGGAATCATATTACTTCCATAGAGTTTTAATTCAGCCAACTTACTTAACTTTTATTTTAAAATTGGGTTTGTGCGCACTTTAAGGATTGTCGTGCATGCTTTTATTTTTCACATTCAAAAGCCTAGATCTTCTATAATCTATATGCCCTTTAGCAGCACAACAAAAGCATGTGAAGAAAATTTATACAAGGAAATTGCACCCCATGTAACTTTTTGAATTGCATTTTAAAAAATGTCACATTTTAATAAGATTTACTCACTTTTGGACTTTTTTTACCCATGTAGACAATTTAAATACCTTGTATGTCCTTAATTAAATGTGAGTTGAGTAGATGAAAAAAAATGTACAAAGGTAGAAAAATGTCACATCAAACCTATCCCATCATCACCCCACTCTCCACTTTCTACACATATTTCCCCATATTTTGTACGTTTTCTTTCTAATAGCTCAACTAAAACCTCACTTCATTTCATATTTTCTCTTATTCCTTAAGAATTTCCTCCTCCATTTTGAACCCTCCAACCACCCCACTCCCATTTGACTAGCAAAACTCTTCATCCATAGTAATCAGAGTCATTTCAACTTCTTTCTCCGACGGTCCATTTTGTGTTCCATAGAAAAATCAAAAGAGGTAAAAATAATTTCAATTTTCTTTGAAGTTTAAGTATTTTGAATAATTTATGTTGTGTGATATGGCTGGAATTGATTTTAATTTGAAGAAAAAATTGTTACCTAGGGTTTGATTTAACGTGTTATCCTCTTTATTTTTTTTTTTCATTTTTTTAGAATGTATTGTGAATCTCAATTTAGAATTGATGACAATTTTTTCATCGACAAACTGTTAGCCTTATTGGATATTTTTTCCTGTTCATTTTTTCCCCAAACTCAATTGGTTCCTATACTTTTTTCACTTTTTGCTAGATACTACGATGATCTTTTACAAAATGGAGGGGCCCTCAAATGCCAGTGATAGAGTTTAGAATAAAAGAAGTGGTGGTGATGAAGAAGCAGTGCTCGACGCGCATTCAAACACCGTCAATGTCAAAACGGAATCCGTACAGTAGGAGTGGACGAAAGAGAAGAATGAAAATTAAGTAATAGGACTTTCTTGATTGGAAAAACAATGTGAATCTTCTTGAACTTGAAATTTGTGGTATTTTGAAGCTTTTAACGTTCAGCCTAGTTTTAGATTTATGTGAAAAACTTTGACATTTGTGAAGTTTATGTTAGTTTGGGAAAATACGATTTTGTTGTGTAGTAGATAGTGTTTCATAGGAAATTTTTTACGTAATGTATAAGAAGTCGAACTATCAAGATAGTCAAAAAAATTGTTGAGATCTACATTTCAACTATCTAGACTAAATGCTATACATTATTTTCGGAATGTAGATGAATGGTTTTCTAAACAATTTTATGTTCATGTTTAGTTTTTGGATTTCTGAGAAACCATGTTTTTTATGTCCATTGTAAGATGTGTGTAGTTTACTTTCATTAGTGAAAAATCAGTTTTATTGAGTAGTGAATAATATGTTGCACGGCAAATTACAACTACCGAGCATGTAATGTTTAGTATAAATGTAATATATCGGACTTTAAATACACATAAAAGGCACCTACGAATAAATTATACCGATTAGTTGCAAACTGGTTAGACGGAAAGTTATAATGTCTATCCCGACAATTAAAAAATGTGGAGATTGATATTTGAACTTTCTATCTTAAGAGTTAGCATTTGAGGATATCGCATTTAAGGTATATGATGAAAAAACATTTTTGATAAAGCAATAAGTATGTTCATCAATGCTTAAGAACTAAATGACCAAATCTTAACAAATGAAGATTCTTACAAATAGATAGCCCTCACTGAGTGGACGATTGGGTTCTCAATTTCGAGAAGTATAACATAAAGAGTTGTTTCCTTATGAACGAATATGTATCTCATCTTTGCGACTTTCCACCGACGGTATATTCACGTTCGAGACTTCAAATTGTAATAAGATTTCACTGCATGGATCACAAATTCGGATTTTCTCCATCAATCATAAGAAAAGTCTTGATTGGGGAATATTACTTGAAACTACGGTTGAAGTGGTTTTATTCCCTTATCACTTTCATTCGTTATCTACATTCACAAACTATTCCTACTGCAATACGATGAATCTCAAATTATGTTCGACAGTTAAATTGAAATCCCAAATAATAGCAAATCAGTAAAAATGGTTGAAATGTCTTTCCCAATATTTACGAAGTGTTGAGTTCGAAGTTTGAAATACGGTCTCTACAATTATGTTCGACAGTTAAATTGTTGTTATTTATGGTATCACCTAAGGAGTAGCATTTAAGACTTGGGATTGAAGTATATTTTTCATAACATTAAGTATGTTAATCAATTCTTGACTACTTTCATGACAAAATCTTGACAAATAACTTACCCAATGTTTAATAGGGAGAGTTTCACAACATTATATGGAGAACATTGCTATCTTTATCAAAAATATTTGCAAAATCAAACCGTAAGAATGAATAATAATTTGCAAAATTCAACATTAATATGAACATGTTGGATTTAACAATTCAAAAAAAAAGTAATTTTTAAGGAAAAAAACATTGAACAATTTTTAAATGATAACCTCTCAATATGGAAGATGAATCCAATAAACTTTATTCTTGATATTGGAATGGAGAAGTTGTCAAAAGAATTAGGTGTTTTTGGAGTATGAAAATCGATGCATACAATGTTTTGAATTTGTATTTATTTATTTTTTTTGTTAACAATTCTATTACCTATTGGATTATTGATATGTTCAATGATTTTTCTTACACAAGTCAAATGATCAAATCATGACATTAATTAGCATTAAATGTATGCATTAATGAGCATTAAATACAACCGAAAGATATCTTCACGAGTGATTTGGATATTTCATACCCAAAAAGTGACTTTTTGAGTATCCTTTATTAAATTGACAACTTTTTTTTTTTACATTTTTACATTTTTTGACATCTATGCAAATTCCACAATTTATATTTGCCAGAACTCTTAAATTTTTCTTTGCCCTTTTCTATTTAATTTTTTTCTACAATGTCTGTAAACAGTGGGAGGCTTAGACGCGTGAGTATTTTAGGGTCGTGTGAAACTTTGTTTCACTTATTGTAAGTCCTGTTCAAATCATTAGAGCTATGTAACTTGATATGATTAGCTTATCATAGAAGGTAAAATTTGGAAAAAGAAGTACAAGTTACCTTTTAACTCATTTATTTGGTTGCTTGTGGTCTAATTATCAGTGAGATTTACTATTGGAAATTTGTTTTGTTTGGAACTAACACTTGGACTTTGGGACTAGTCAAGGATACTACAAGTTTGTCAACTAGAGCACAATTTTCGTTGGGTTAATCTACTTATGTGAGTCTACATATGTAACTAATTATGTATTAAAGTTTATCTTAAGGTTAAGCCCATTTAAAGTGATATGATAGGGATTAAAGTAATTGGGCATTGGACATCTAATATAGTATGGGCCTAATTATGTGTAGATACCTGCTATATCTAATAGTGTTATGGACTTCAATTCATACATGATTTCTCATTCTTTCCATTATCCCATCATTAGAAAAATATAGACTTCTCTTTGAAGAAAAGTCGTATTGAAGAGGAAGATAAAAAAATTTGTAACCAATTTTGTTCCCAATAAGTCAAGGCATGCTTTCGCTCTTACTCTCTTGACATGGATGATCTTGTCACTAAAAAAATGATTTTTAGTCCATCAAAGTTCTTGAGGTTTTAATTTATAACAAGTGGTATTAGAGCCTACTCCATATTAAGGCATTGGGAATCAAGAAAGAATTAAGTGTAGATATACGTACATTTGAGTATTTTAATTTCGGGAGCAAATTTTAGCCCTAATTTTAGAAATTGAGAATTTTTTGGGATAATTCAGAGTTGAGGAATAGTCGCCACGAGTTGGTGCTCGAGCATTGAAAGTAGGGACCCGACGCTCGCTACCCGCTTCCTTACCGCTAAAGTGGTTAGACTTACCACTTGCTAGCCACAAGGATGGTGCTCAAGCACTGAAATGAGGGGCGTGGACATTCGCTAGTTGCCTCCCTAGCTCTTGAGCAGCGTATTTATTTGGCGAGTTTCTGAGTTTTTTAAAGGTAGTAAAATTCAAATTTGGGTACATATATGTCCAAATTGGGGGATTGTTGGAAAATAATTTGTCACGTGGGCCTACATATGTAACTAATTGTATATTAAGGCTATCTTAAGGTTAAATCTATCTAAAGTGATCTGATAAGGACTAAAGTTATTTGGATCTGGGTATCTAATATAGTATGACTTTAATTATGTAGAGAGACCAAATTACCTTTGCTTTGTAATTTGTGATGGGCCAAAATACATATGAAAATAGCTATATGGTTATAATCTCCAATTCATAATTAATTTTGCATTCTCTTTCTATCAGAAGAGAAACTGTTTTAAAAAGGAGGATCAAGAACCCATAACCAATTTTTGGAAATTCTTTATTGGTTGCCAATCCTTGATGGTTGTAACCTTCTTTGAATCCACTTGGATTTTACCTTATTCAATAATGTGGTCTAAGAAACTAATAGAAGTTTGAGAAAATGAGCACTTAGACGGTTGGCATATAGTTCATTCTCTCATATCCAATTAAAAACCTACCTCACATATTTCACATATTCCTCCAATGTCTTACTATAGATTACAATGTCCAAGTACACCACTACAAAGTCATCTAAAAATCTGTGAAGTACCTGATTCATCATCGTACATAACATCGCTAGGGCATTTGTCAATCCAAAATGCATCACTTTAAAATAAAAGGCCCCATATCTAGTTACCATAGTAGTTTTTGCTTCATCTCCCTCATTGATATGAGCTGCTAGTATTTGGATCTAAGATCAATATTTCTATAATACTTCACCGTACTCAGTCGATCAAAGCAATCCGCTACTAGCAGAATAAGCTAAATATTCTTCAGAGTGATCTTATTCAGGGCTCAATAGTCACAACTTATAATAGAACCATCGACCTTTTTTTTTTGAAACAACACATGAGCTCCATGGCGACTTTGTAGGCATGATAATCCCAGTCTCCAACATTTCTCCCAATTGTTTCCTAAGCTCTTCTAGCTCAGGCCGAGACATATGATAGGGTGTCTTGGCGGGAGGTTTGGCACCAGTATAAGTTCAATCTCATGATCGACATGATGTCCTCGAATTCCTGAATAAACCTTTTGATAAGTTTTGGAATAGGACATGTTGCTTCTTTGATCTCCTCTAATCGAAGAGTGCACAAAATTGAGCATTCATTTTTTTGAAACCCTTACTAAATTGCATTGTTGAGTTGCTCTTCTGACCCATCCTTCCAGCTTGTGAAGGGATGACACGCGACTTATTACCAATCATCATTAACGAATTGAAATACGACAACATTGTTGTCTTAGTATTCCAAAGAAATTCCAATCCCATAATAAGCTTAAAGTCATCCATCTAAACTGTAGATAAATTTGTCCTTCTCTAGAAAAGACCCACTTTGATTAGCTCGGATTTGGCTATTCCAGCTATTGTCTAAGAAGCTGAGTTGATTGCTTTGACTTCTCAACTAAATTTCTCCAGAACCATTCCGAGTCACTCTACTTCAATACATGCAAGGTAGTTGTAGGTAGCACCAGTATCCACCATAGCACTGATTGACTTTCCATTGATCTTAACATCGATGTACATTAAGCCCTTGGCTATATAAATTCGAGATTTCGATTCTTTCATCTTTACATCTTTTGAGGAAACATCATCATTTTCAGCAGGTCGGTGCGATAGTATGTTGCACCGATGTGGAAATACACCAACTACGTCATAATCTCATTTGGAGTCGATCTCATCGTGACATCTAGCTTGTGGAATATCTTGCTTTTAACTCGATCCGCCACTTGCTAGTTGACAATATGCATTTACCATTCATTTCTGAGGACGTTCCGACACTCAATAAGGTCCTTTAGATAAAAAGCACATCAATTTAGGAGCGGTATCAAATCTACCCTTCGGTACCTTTCTTTTTTTCTAGTTGTTAATATGGCTACCAATATAGTTGCCATGATGGCTATTTTGATAATTTTCGTGAAAGTTACTATGATGGGTGCTTTGATAAGCTCATCCCCTATCATTAGAGTGTGCTCTCTATTATTTGAGCTTGAGTTGGTCAATGATTGCAACAGCTTCAGTTATTAATGTCAAGCCTTTTGACTTTCGTCCAGTTGGATGTGTAATTCATGAGTTTTTGTTTCATTCATCTCAACATTTTCCCTAAGGACTTCAACGGGATAGCACAACCTAGTAGTTGTCTCATCAAGAGCATCCACTCGATACTTAGTACTCTTCTTTTGAGGATCATCTACTTCAATGGTGTGTGATGTAATTGGATCCATAGCTTTCTTATTGAGGGTCATGACCAATAAGTTTGAATGATTTTTGAAAGACTAATACCCCTGTAATAGCTTGCAGAACAAAAACTTAAGTAGCAGGAATGAACATTTAAATGATGAGAAATCATACTAAATGTTTACAAATATCAGAGCTATTTTACAATAAACAATTACAACTTAAACTTGAGATAATATTTAAAATGTGCGATCGAAGTTGGGTAAACTGCAGCTATGAGTGGGTCAAAAGGCTAAGTAAAGCTACGGCCATTGACACCAAGACTCAACTCTCTACAACTAGACATAGCCAAAGTTCTTTTAGGTGGCATTACCTAGATTCATGATTACAACACAATTTTTATTTTTGGTCTTGCAAATGTATGTCTTTGCAAAACTGGATATAATCACACATGTTGCATTGTTATACCATGAAAGACAAGGATTGATTTTAATTAGCTGATATTGCGGAAGCTTGCTCCAAGATCTTCGATTTGTTGATTTTCGGTCTCAGTTTCATGTTATATTTCTCTACCAATAGCTCATCTAAACTGGCTCAACCCATAATCAATTCACTTGGTTTGCTTCTCAATCTCATCCACAAAAGACAAAAAAGTGGTGATGTTTTGCAACCACAAAGGAAAGAAGAAAAAAAAAATGAAAAAGGAACAAGAGGGAGACCATAGCAAGGGCAGCCACATTCTCTCATTTTTCACAAATCACACACACCAAAAATGGTTGAGAGCAAACAATATATACATAGGAATAGGTTAGACTCTAATCAGGAAAAGAGAAAGGTTAAATATATCAAGACTCAAGAGCCATCTAATAGGTGAATATATGGGTCGTGAACAACATTAATTACTTAAGCTACATCTAATGGTCTATGTTGGTTTCGGGTTAAGCCTTTAGACTTAGTTGTTGATAATTAATTCATCCATCAGGCAACGCCAGTGAAATTTAATTTGATTATTTAACATCATCGCTCGGAATTTATTAGGTATCAAAACCCAACAAATGACCTTTTTAATACCTAATCAACATGAAAGCAACCAAAATACAAATTTTATATTGCATAATGAATGCAACCAAATAAAATTGGAATCACAGACCTTACCTGGTATTTCTGATTCGAAACACATACCATACCTCCTATATTTACTCACCAGGATTAAGGTCAAAAATACCCAAGTGGAACAAGTAATCAAAGTAATCAATCAAGAGCAATTAAATATGTGATGTAGATATAGCATAGGATAAGTACATTTTTACACACTTATTTTACAACCTAAGTATGGACAATTGTTGATTAATATGTTGGAATAACTTAATTTTATGCAATTTACATTTTACACGACAACGTGATGAATGCAGCGGAAATAAGAGAAATAAGTTGAAAAAGGACCAAAATGAAGGAAAAGCAAAGTTCAAGGACTAAGATGCAAATAATTAAAAGATGAACTGAAAGAGAAAATGAAGACGTGAAGATTTCAAGGTCAAATTGAGCTAAGGAATTAAGCATTGGAAGAAGAAAAAATGGGAAAAGAGGTCATAAAACGAGAAATGGAGTTCGAGGACCAAAACACAACAAATGAGAAATGTACTAAGCTATACGGTCGCATAGCATTATTCCTAAATGGTCGAGTAGGATCCTTTAGAGAAATCCAATGCCCAATTCAAGTCTTCTATGTGACCACATGTCTCTGAACTATGCAGTCGCATAGTTGGTTTTTTTTAACGCGATTTTCTGGTATCCTTGTATGATTGAAACACTTAAAAAATTAAAATCTTGGACGCATATTAAAATCTAAATACGTCCCATAACAAAAAAAAAATGCCTCCATACACATCTTTTATCCCTTGGAGCTCATGAATTTCTCATGAGGAACTAAAGATTTAGTGAAGCTACGAATGAACTCAGTTGGATTTGGTGATTTTATGTCAGTTATTTATGTAATTTGATCTTTCTCTGCTGAACAATCCTAGGTTTAGACATTATTTTCATAAGTTTATCTTGTGATTGGCTTAACTTTTATTAAACTTTTCATAAATTCAGTCATGCTTTGTCTATCGAAATTTAATTTCATTTATTTTATTGGTAGATTGATTATTGCTTTATGCTAGGTGTATATGGTTGTTTTTTGAATCTTATTCCAATAAAAAAAGTGCAATTGTGTTATAGAAAATCTAGAATGTAGGATTACAATTGAATTAAATTGATTTTTAACGTTATATTTTACAGTTAGATAGTCAGGTAAAACATCTCTAATTGATAAAAAGAATGAATTATTGATGTGATTGATCAAATCCAATTGAGGGAATTCCAACGCTTCACTATCTCAAACATTGATTTTAATTCCACTTAAGCAATAAGTTTTACTACATATTCAAAAGAACAATCATCCTTCAGATTCCCTAAGCATTTCAACTATCTTCCTCTGGAATCGACACCTCAAAACTGTGTTACAACTGCCACATTATTCTTTGGGCGTAGTCAAATTTTGGCACCATTGCCAGGGAAACGGTACAAGAAATTAAGGGATTAACTGAAAAATGGTGACATCGTTTCTTTATTACTCTTTAGTTAATTTGATTCTCTTCATTGTTATTTTTCTATTCTTACGTAGTTTTGTTTTTTTTTTTTTTTATGAGCAGGAATCGAGGCGAGCATGGAGAATTCGCCGAAGGGCCTCATATAATGTTTGAATCTCTTTCTAACCCTATCTTTGACACTGCATCAATTACCATGAACACCACAATACACAACATATGATTATCTTTATACCACACGTAAATATACACCATCATACATTATGTTTCCACCAAATATGCCACGTATAGATCTTAAATCGGGAACGATTCAACTTTTTCCCACTTCTCATGGACTTGAAAATGAAAACCCGTACATGTACATTAGGGAGTTTGAGAAGGTGGTCGCAACCTTTCATAATCAACATGGTACAACGGATGCAGTTAGGCTCAAATTTTTTCATTTTCACTTTAAGAATGAGCAAAAAACAGGTTGTATTCATTGAGACCACGTTTGAATGGAAATTGGGTTAAAATGACTCAAGCCTTTTTCAACGAATACTTTCCCCATCATAAGACTAGAGCTCTTAAGAAGCAAATTTCCTCATTCACTCAAAAATATAGTGAGACCTTATACCAAGTATGGGAAAGATACAAAGAGTTACAAGCTCTTTATCCCTATCATAGTTATGAGAGTTAGCGTATTATGAGCTATTTTTATGAAGGACTGACACCTAGGGAGTGTCAATTTGTTGAGTTAGCGTATTATGAGCTATTTTTATGAAGGACTGACACCTAGGGAGTGTCAATTTGTTGAGATGATATGTACTGGTGAGTTCTTGCTAGAAGATCCGAAAAAGGCCATAGAATACTTAGATGACCTAGCTAAAAAAGCTCACAATTGGACCGGACCAAGCGAAGGTAGTACTAATAGGTCACGACCCATAGGAAACCTTACTAGCACAGGTATTTATTATCTTAGAGAAAAGGATAGCCTCAGGGCAAAGGTAGAAGCCCTCACTAGAGAACTTGAATCCTTACGTGCTAAAGACTCGAAGCTTACCCAGACTGTTTCCCGTGTTAAGTCTTTGGGACCTTGTTTTGTGTGTGGTGGAACTGATCATCTAGCACACAAGTGTACTAATCTAGTCGAGACGAGATGTGATTTATGAGGAACACTATAATATTTTAGGCACGTACAAAAAGCCCTATGCTCCTCTCTCTAAAACATACAATCCAGGGTAGCGAATTACCCCAATTTTAGCAGGAAATCTGAAAACCAACAACCTACCTAGCTAAACAGAACTTACACTACACCTTCATATCAACCCACATCCTCTAGGAATTCTTTAGAAGATACTTTACATGCATTGATAGAGCCAGGAGGTAAGATAAATCAGAAGTTTGAGACTATGATTAACAAAGTTGTTGAGGAAAGCAAGAAATATTCAACTCAAGCTCAACCAAATTCTAAGGGACAAGACATGGCATAAACCTCAGTTTCGGAAGAAAACAACCTTAAAGAAGTAATTGCAATCACCATTCGATCTGGGAAAGTTATAGAATCAATCCCTAAGCCTAAGGAAAATGAAAACGAGCTTAGTAATTCTGAAGAGAGTAGTCCTAGTAAAGAGGTAGTGGAAAACCCAACTAGAGTGCCTTTCTCTCAAGCTCTCAAGCCTATCCTAAAAGCTATTGGATAACATAGCGAGATTTTAGAACACTTTAAACAAGTAAAAATCAATCTACATTTCTTGCATGTGATTTCTCAGGTTCCTACATACGATAAAGTCCTTAAAGACTTGTGCAATGTGAAGAGGATGCACCATGTCAAGAAAACTGCTTTCTTGACTGAACAAGTGAGCGCCGTGATAAAGCAAAGGATCCTACCAAAGTATAAGGACCCTGGTTGTCTTACTATTTCTTACATCATTGGAGTTATGAGTTTGTACAATCCTTTCATAATTTAGGAGCTAGTGTTAACCTCATGTCTAATGTTATTTACTTGTAGTTAGGTGAGATAAACTTACATCTATAGTTTTACAATTTGCTGATCAATCCACCAAAAGACCTAGAGGATAGTTGAGGATATTTTGGTACAAATTGACAACTTTTATTATCCTGTTGATTTTTTAGTTCTAGACTTGAAGGTTGATGTGAATATTGATTCTAAAATACCTTCCTTGCCACAGCTAATGCTTTTATAAATTGCAGGAATGGTTTAATAAAGTTGTCTTTTGGGAACATGACTTTAGATGTTAATATTTTTCACATAACTAAGCAGCCAATTGAGGATGATGAATGCTATCAAACATACATGATTGAAGCACTCACTCAGGAGGAAGCATCTGCAACTGCTAATTTTGACCCTTTGAACTGTTTTCTTTTGAGTTCTGAAATTCCAGTACATTTTGATGATGAGGAATATGCTAACATTTGTACCGTTTTTGCAAAATTTCAGGATTATGGGACATCACCATGGCAGTCCAAGTTTGAAAAATTTCCAGTAAGGACTGGAGGATAGTAACCATCAAGCATTGGGAGTCTAAACCTGAGTTGAAACTGCTGCCCCCAGGAATGAAACAAATGTTTCTTGGACCAGCTGATTCTTTTCCTGTAATTATATCTTCAGAATTGAATGCTTTGCAAGGTGAGTAGCTTTTAAATATTCTAAATGAGCATAAATCTGCATTAGGATGGACCATAGCTGATATTAAGAGTATTTGTCCTTTAATTTGTTCATACATGATTCACTTAGAAGATGGAACAAGTCCTAAAAAAGACCCATAGTGTAGGTTAAACCCAACAATAAAGGAAGTTTTGAAAAATGAAGTGTTAAAACTGTTTGATACGGGTATCATTTACCCAATTACGATTAGTAAATGGGTTAGTCCAACATGAGTGGTCCATAAAAAGTTAGGTGTTATAGTGGTAAAGAATGAATAACGTGAACTAGTTCCAACTAAGACTGTGACTGGATGGCGTATGTGCATTTATTATAGGAAGTTAAATACTGCTACGCACAAGGACAATTTCTCTTCCCTTTTTGGACCAAATTTTGGAGCGTGTGGCTGGCAATCCCTTTTACTGTTTCTTGAATAGCCGTTCTGGTTATTATCAAATTGAAATAGATTTAGAAGACTAGGAAAACACCACATTTACTTGTCCTTTTGGTGTATATGCATTCCGTAGGATGCCATTTAGATTATGTAATGCTCCTGCTACTTTTCAAAGATGCATGTGGAGGCCATTTTTCTATGAAAAAGACTGCTGCAAAAATTTTGCAATGCGGTTTTTACTGGCCTACTTTGTTTGAAGATACTAATATCTACTATAGATCTTGTGAGAGGTGCCAAAAACTTGGCACTGCGTCCCGACGTAATATGATGCCTTTAAATCCCATTTTGATAGTAGAAGTATTTGATTGTTGTAGAATTGAATTTATGTGACCCTGTCCACCTTTTTTTGGTTACTTATACATCATTGTGGCTATAAATTATGTGTCTAAATGGGTAGAGACAACAGCTTGTTTGGCCAATGATAATAAAGCGATTGTTAAATTTCTTAAAGTGATTGTTAAATGTCGTGTCTATGTTTGGTACACCACAAGTTATTACTAGTGACAGAGGCACACATTTTTGTAACCGTTCATTTGAAGCACTAATGAAAAAGTATGGGATTTTTCATAAAATTTCTACTGCTTATCACCCCCAAACTAGTGGACAAGTATAATTGGCTAATAGGAAAATCAAACAAATTTTGGAGAAAACGGTAAACCCCAATTGTAAAGATTGGTCCTTAAGACTCACCTGAAAAGAGAAATGAATAAAAATTGTGAATATGTGTATGCAGCATTTCAAAAATTTAACAATTGTTAGTGTATTTATGGATCTTCACAAGTAGCACATGGGTTTCTCATTTGACTACTGAAATTGTGTAAATGTAGCTGTCTCCCCGCCATTTCGTTCTTAAGTTTTGCAATCATCAATAGTTCATTTTGTCATGCCTTGATTATTAATTCATATCTTCGTGATCAATATTGCTTCGGTATTTTAGTTACTAGATTTTCTTTATTAGAGGTTGATGGTGAAAAAGAGTAGGGAAATGACGGTTGAGGAACATTAAGATTATGACTTTAGTTGGAAACTTCTTGTCTCTAAATTTTGGATGTCATAATCAATGTAAATTAACACTACTTATATACATCCAAATTTCGACACACAATCCCCCCTAGTTAAACAAATACTAATCAATTTTACAACTACACATTCACAATAGAATTATAGAAAAGGTTTAGATTGCCATTTATTTTGTACATTTTTCACAAACTTAATATGTCGAAGATTCACCGAACAATGCCTCGTTCATCGAAGTTTACCAAAATGTAGTTGGAGGCATCACGTAGACTTATCAGGGAAAAAAGAACTAATCAAAGAAATATCACCCTTATTACAAAAAGAGGCATACAAGCTACTGGTGCTCTTTTACACAAGATATCCCTGTCCTAAATCTTACTTTTCAACTACAAACTAATAAACAAGCTCATAAAAATTGCAAAAAATGTCAATTCAGTTGGAGCCAGATCCAAATTGGTAGAAGAGGAAGGAAAAAATACCATTAACCCCTCCTAGTTTTAATTATTCACGTCGGACTTAAACGGTTATGTATCTTGAGATACGAGAAAGGGCTTCTGCTCTTTAATGGCATCCAGAGTTTGCAGGTATGTATAGTAAGCATTACGATTTGATGAAACACTTATATTGCTAATTTTGCCGGCAAGAAAATGAATAATCAATTTTCTGAGGAAGGGAGCCATGGTATCTAGTTCGTGTTCCAAATATTATATTATTTCCAAGCGCATAACAAAGCCACCTATAACATAACCATTTAGAGCAACGAGGAACATAATTGCAAGGAAAAAAGTTCTTTTAACATCGATGATAAGTTTCTCTAAAATTCTACATTCATTCTAAAATAACTATATCAAGCTTTAAAGGATATACCAAACTGTATCTCTCCCTTTCACTTACAGATACTTCTGTAGAACAAGAAAATATCCATAAAAACACTATTTCTTGACATGGACATTACCTCAGCATTCTTGATATTTGGAAGCAAATGGCAGTTCACTAAAATATACCACAAATATTCTCGTGCTCATGGAAGAACATATAAGGCAAGTTCCATGCGTCAAGCTTTCTTCCCCAATAGTACAGAGAAGGTAGTTATGCCTCCAGCAAACTAATATACAAGCTTCTAACCCTTCAATGCTACTTTTCTATAGGAACGTATTACTGCTCTTACACAAAGTAGTCTAATCCTTTTATGTCCATCTTTCTACTCTCATCCTTTTTATATGGAAAGACAATCCGCAACTCTAAAAACTTGGTGATCATTGTAAATAATTATAAAAGGCTATATGTGGTTTTAATGCAGCAAACTCTTTCTAAGTTTTGCTATCTTTATAATAATAATATTGTTATCCCTTGCCACTAAGACTCCAAATAAAGCCTATATGGCATCCCACGTAGCTACCAAAGGATGAAGTCCTGTGGCCCACAACCAACATCATTGATGCTTGACCAAATTCAGATTATATATCGTGGTAATGAAGCCTTTCAACCGAAGCAGTTTTGTAACATCATATCCTCCAATTAGAGGGTTAAGATGATGGCCTCTAATTGAGTTAGAAGAATGAATAATTGATGAGTTTGATCTAATCTAATTGAGAGAATTTCAATGCTTCGTTGCCCCAAACATTGATTTTAATTTCATTATTTCAAACATTGAATTCTTAATTTTATTCACACAATAAATTCTACTTCACAAACGAGAGAACATCCATCATTTTTTATCATTTGAGCATTTCTTCCATCTCCTTATGGAATCGACACCCCAAAGTTGTGCTACATATACCGCGTTATTCTTTGGGAATAATCAAGAAACAACATAAAAAATCTCCTCAAGCAGGAATTTCATTAAATTCCCAATACTGTACCAAGATAAACTACTGAACTTATTAATATCTCCCACTTTTTCATATTCCTACAAATAAACAGATAGGAGGAAGAACCCATTCTTGCTCTGAATAGGATTGGTATAATTTTTCAAATAGACATGCACTAATCAACGCGAGAAAGGTCTATACCGACCAAAAATTACATTTTCCTGGCTATCTGGCCGTTCACGTTTGGGCCTATACTAGGCGCGTTCGGTATCGTTTTGGCTGATTTTATGAGCAAAAGTATTTGATGTTTGGACAATCTGAATATCCAACATGTGCACTTTTTGGAGATCTGCACAAGGATTTAGTTGCAATTTTAGTGGTCAAAATGGATGTATTAGGATGCGTGCCCAATTTTTTTGTTTAAATCCGATCCAAAAGTTGTTGAATCTATTGATGCTTTTTCTAAAAATCAGTATTAGATGTTGTTTGTACTTGAAAATCGTTTGGTAGAGATGTATTTTTGGAGTTTCTCTCCCATTCTTGAAACAAGGGGAAGCATTTGGAGGTAAAGATAAAGTAAAAGGGAGAGAATGGTTCAGGTTTTGGTTTTGGTTTTTATAAATAAAAAACGTCCACATATCCTTAGTGAGTTTTTATGCTCCACCAAGGTAGGTCGGGGATGGGTCGGGGATAAGGATTTTTCAACCATGTATATATCATAAAAGTAAAAAGAACGCAATAAACAAGGAAGTACTACTTCTCATACAATAAGAGCAAAAGTAAATGAAAAAAACCTATAATCCTCTAAAGAAGGTCGAGTGGTCCATACTTCTGTAGCGGTGTTGGTCCCAACACTCCGAATCCAATGAGTCCACAACCTAGTTTTCATCTCCATAGATGTAGGAAATAGTATCTCGATAAAAAGAAATAAGTTCTCCGATCCGTTTAAGAATGCCTTGACTTGTCCATGGTCCTCCATCCCTGGTGATGCAGTGAATTGCCACGGTCGAGTCTACCTCAATCCAAATATCTGTAATACCAAGTCTTCTAGCATGAAGAACTCCGTTCAAAATAGCTCGAAGCTCGACTTCCAAAATAAGGCAAGTACCATAAGATGTAGAGAATGCCCTAATATAGCATCTATCCTTGTCTTGAATGATGCTCCCACCACTCACAAATCCATCATTGACACATTCATTAGTGTTGATCTTGTGGGATCCCACTTGTGGAGTACGCCACATAACTAAAACAGCTGCAAGAGCCAAGTCCCCATACTAATGTATCGACCGAAAAAAGTCCACCTATGTGAAGAAATGATATTATGCAGTAAACTCTCCATATGATATGCTTAGGCACCATGCAGATTTTTCTATGATTCTCATAATTCCTGTCAGTCCATATGAACCATATTATCAATAGAGGAATGATAGTGGGAACGTGTCCACAGTGTATGTACTATCTAGAATAACGCAATCTTTGGAACCTTTACCTTACTCCCTCTCCTAATTATATATGTATTTGAAAAATGTTCCCAAAATGCTATCATAACTAGTTAAAGATGGTACTGCCTCTGAAAATATGACTAACGGTCTCAATCATAGAACAACACTAGCAGTGAGAAGCTAAATGATAACCTATAACATCTACTAAAATCAGATCCTGTCAAAGTCTCCAACAAAAGAATGAAATAGTGTTAGGCATAATGGTGCTCCATAGCAAATGGTATGAGTCCTAAGGCTGTCAAACTATACAAACTATATGCCTGCTGATTCGATAGCAAAGTTACCATCTCATGTGTCCATCCTACAATAAGGTTTGGAGAATATGTACTCGAAGGAATATACCCAATCTGCTCCGCCATAAGTGGTGGAAGAGCCTGTAATAATTGTCCAATATCCCTCCCAGTGCTATCAAAGAAATTATGCACTCTCGCATTTGTGTACTGCCTTGTGGAAAAGATGTCAATGTAGAGTCATATTTCCAACAGTCATGCCAGAAGAATATCTTGTCTCTTCTAAGGTGCCACAGAATGTTTAGCTCAATCCGTAGCCTAACTAACTTCAGTCTCTTCCAGGTAGGAATTGATCCCATGGTGATATATGAGAACTGAACAACCACCAAAATTTCATGAAAAAGGTGTCCACCACATCCTCTAATATCCTGAAGCCTAGTCCACAATCCTCAGTTGGAAAACAAACCTCCTTCGAATTTCTCCAACGTAAACAACGGACCTAATCCTAAGAGTCCCAGAGGAAGCTCGCAAATATACTCTCCAATTTCTTTAGTACAATTTTGGGAGACTGCATAATCTGAAGAAGATAAAGTGGTAGATAGGAAAGTACAGACCTCGGCAAAGTAATTTGTTTTCCAGGTGAGAGTCATCGCGAAGTGTAGCCTAAGATCATGCTCCTGACCTTCCGGATAAGGTCGCCATAAAGAAAGCTCATCTTGATCCCCTTAAATAAGGGAATTCCCAAGTAAGTGAATGACTGATGTTGATGTATAAACCCTGTCAAGAACTCAAGTCTCCTAACTTGAATATTGGATACTTATCTTGGTAGTATAAGTTCACTCTTGTCTCCATTTACCAACTGACCAGAGTCCCTTTCATAATGTTCCAAACAGTTGAGGACCCTTCTATTAGACTATTTTTTACCATTGGCAAATATGATCATGTCGTCAGCAAATGAAAGATGTGAGACAAAAGTACTACCTCCACGCCTATACTATACACTAGGATAAGTTAGAAGGTTTTGTTTTAAAGTTTAGGGTTCAGGGTTTAGGATTTTTTAATGCAAATACCCTTAGATGGTTTATTTTAATTATAAATAGATAAGAGACATGTAAAAGGAAGGGGACATAAACCTAATCCTCCACAAGTGAAAAAACAACAATGGTATCAAATTAAATGAAAGAATTAAATACAGTGAGTAAATGAAAGTCCTTATGGGTACTTATGAGGGTAAATCATTTGGTGGTAGTACATAGACATCAATTGGGTCATGTATATAGTTTGAAACATGTCCTAATCGTAGTAATCTATGTAGTTTGGCACGCTAACTGGAGAGGGGTCCAACTTGGAGGAAAGGACCCATCTAGGTAAAAGGGCTATCCGAACGACGGTGCACTAAATGTCGGGCGAAAAATAAGTGCATTCGATCTTATGGTTGTCATCGTAGGTACTTGTAATCTCATCGTGCTCCATACTGCAACATCTGAGGCATATGAGAATGGCCCACTAACTGAAGGTACGTCTAACTCTATATTCTCCATTCAATCTCGGAGACCCATACCATCCATGTCACTCTATATATGTGCCTTTGTCTTATCCAGCATATGAGCCATGATAGAAGGACAAGGTGAAGGTGCAGAAGTGACTTCTAAAAACTTTGGACAGTGTTCCCTCAACAAAAAGCTTGAAGACCAAGTCCTCATTGACAAATCTCATGATAGATTCAACTTTCAGCTTGTGCGTCTTTTTCAAATGATTGATCAACATCTACTTGACATCGGATCGCTATGAGTAAATATCATCCAGTAGACCCTATGCAAGGCGGCTTGAGGTACTGTCCCTATATTGAGTGGTAAGGCAGATTCTGATCTATGTGATGAATGAGCACATTCTGTATGCATCCCAAAAAAAGGAAAATGATATATTTTCAGCTCAGTAGTTTCCTCAATAGCAGGGAGAGGAATAAAAGTTGTAGTAGTAATAGTAGATGAGGGGGTACCTAGATAGGAACCTTTTGTGTAGGCTCAGTAGTGAAAGAATAACTGGTTGTACCTCTGGAGTTATTGTTATGGGGGTTGAGGTAGAAATTGTTGATGTAGATGCTGACTCTGTCCAAACTACGATATGAGTAGTGGGGAACATAGTGGTACAAATGTTACCTTACCTTTTTCCTCATCAGCCCTACTAACAATGGTCACAGTAGGATGGAGAGATTGAACATGGGAAGGCAAAGCAACTGTAGGGAGAAAGAGGTATCCCTGAAGTACATTGATCATGAGAGTGGCCCATATATCTACAACTGAAGTAAAAAATTGGCCCTTCTCATAGATGACTACATTTCAGAAGCCATGTTTACCATCACGCTCAATCCAAACCTTGTCGGGCAATCTATACTCCAAATTCACCTCAATATACACCATAACCTCACTAAGGTGCCTCAAGTCGGAGGTTGCCTAACTGATCCTCAAGGGTACTCCTATTGCTCTGGATAAAGTAAAAAGAAATCCCTTGGCAAGATGAATGAAACATAAAAGTGAACTATTGGAGTCTAGTGTTTGGGTCTGAAATTACATGTCCACTTATAGACCCTAATCAGACACCCATCAATGTACCGAAAAGCTTAAGAAAAAACTTTTATTCCTTATCTGTAAGGTGGATAAGTATATGTGCAGTGTTAATCAATGCCACTTCAAAGTAACCATGTAATCCAAAGTTAGAGAAAATATCATGTACATTTCTAATGGTCAACTTGCGGTGGGGAAATTTCCCTACAGGTGTGTACTTGTGTGGATCAGCCAAAATAGCCTCTTACGAATTAGTCAAATAAATGGCTAGCTCATCCAAAAGTATAAAGGGTTCTTTGGAAGTGAACCCAATAGCAAAATAGTCATCTAGAGCCTGTAGAACCTATGCAAATGACTTTCGTGCACTTCTCTCAACTTGAGATAGCTCGAATGGCCATAAACTACAGTAGCATAGGTCTATTGGCCATGATTGAACATTGGTTGGGACTCATGTGGGAAAACCTATGGCAAGAATGAATTCAGATTAACTTGACAAACATTCTAATCAAAAGTTGCATGAGGTCTGTCGATGTTTCATTTTTCGGCTAAAATCAATTCGAAGTCAAAAAATTATGAAATTTACCAATATGAAGTAGAAATTTGTGCTACTCAACTCAATCAGGCGTGTTTCTAGATGCGAGGTCTGCATCGGTAGAAAATCACATTTTTTTTTTGCAATTTGGTTGTTCCCGTTTGGGTCCATACCTAGGTGCGCCTTTCAAAACACTTCTAAAAAGTGACCCAATTAGATTAATACCCTAAATTAATTAAACATCACATAAAATTGTATTCATTATGTTCTAAATTAAAACAAAACCCCAAAATCTCTTAATTACGTACATAGACCACAACCATTGTGCACGCCACTACAACAATTGCGACGATGTCGCTACAACAACAATGATGGCATTTCATCGATTTGGTCCATGTTTTCTATTTTTAATGTTTTAGCCGAAGCATCAAATGTAGATTAGATTTTTGTTGGCTAGGTGTATGGCGGTTGACAAACTACTGAACTATTGTAGATGATTGAGGTTTCAAGTCGAGGGTGGTGAAAATTGACATTGAATTAAGCTACTTGCTAGGAATGTTTTTCTCATGGAAAGACCTACTCTAAGCACATTGTATGAGTGTTGCCATGAAAGTGGATTTCTCGAAAAAATCGATTTTCAATCCACCCTGCAAAAATCAGAATTCGAGATAAGACAATTAAAAAATACCTACATCAGTAAACGCCTTAAACAAAAGAACAGTAATGAAATTGCTAAAGGTTTAATTATAAAATTATGAACTTTTCCTATGGGTTGAACATTTAGAATTGCATAGTTTTCAAATGTATTCGGTTAGTTTTAATGGGTATTGGAGAAAGGAGGCATAAATAGTTTCAAACCTTAAATATTGGAGTGGTTGTTGTGGAAAAGGTGGAGTGGTGGTGGTTGTTGAAGTTGTATAAAATGATATAATTTAAGGTTTTGACTAGTGTTCTGTCACATTTTTTTTTAGTTTTGTCAATTTTTTTAGCGTTTGTCACTTTTTTGAATATATTCATGTTTGAATTCATTTTTCTTCTTTTTTATGTGTATAGTTTTTTGTGCTTAGGCTTGGGTTTGTTGGTAATAGTAGTGGTGGGGACGGAGAAGGAGGATGAAAAACGATTGTGTTGAAGGTTGAGTTGGTAGATGATGGTGGCGATGAATTAATTAAAGATGATTGACGTTTTTGTTGGTGTTTTGTCACTTTTTGGAATTGTTGTCACTTTTTGAATCTTTTTTCACTGTTTTTGTCTTGTCACTGTTTAGGTTTTTTTTTAAAGAATTTCTATCATTTTTGTTATAATGTTTGTCACTTTTTCTGTCACTTCGTTAAAATTTATGTTACTTTTTTAGGTGATAAACATTACTTCTTAATAAAAATGACACTTACCTTTAAAAAGTAACATTTGTATTTTTTTTCTTTTTATAATAAAGTGACACTATGTTATTTAAAAAGCGACACTATGTCCCTTTTCATAAAAAAAGTAACACTTAACTTTACACAATATTTCTTACTTCTGAAATATTTTTCATATGATTTTTCAAAAAAAAAAAATTCTAATTTTAAGGGTATTTTATGAGTCGCCTTTTTTTTTTTAGTTAGTATTTCTTCAAATGGAACAATCCATAAGTAAGATATTAAGTATCGTCCGTTTCAAAATTAAGGATAGAGGTTTAAATTTCAAAAATCAAGTTTTTATTAAAATTTATTTATGATTTAATTAATTAATTACGGTCACAATTCAAAAATATTATAGGTTACAGTTTGTTCATCGGTCACAAATTTAAAATTTAATCACAATTTCTTTATCGGTCACAAATCACAAATATTATAGGTCACAACTTATTATAACCTCACAAATTATCAAATTACGATCACAAATTAACATTTTTTAGGTCACATATTATTTTTTTGGTCACGAATTAAAAACTGTTATGGGTCACAGATTATTCATTGATAACAAAATCAAAATTTTTTATTGGTCACGACTCGATTACAACTTAATAAATTGTGAGTCACAGTTACAATTTTTAGGTCAAATATCATTTATTTGTCAAAAATTAACCAATTATTGGTCACAATCAACCAAATAATTGGTCAATCACCTACCAAATCCCATCCCACCCACGACCACCGCCACCACCAACGCCAACGCCGTAAAACACCATTACTACACAACACCGCACGTCCCACCTCTATTATACCACCATCGCCTACAGCGCCATACCACTATCGCACCGCTCACCCAACCATCGGACTGCACCGCACACCACCACCGCACCACAACACCATCACCGTGCGCAGCAACACCGCCACGATGCCTAAAATAGCACCGCCGTCAAACACCACTACCGCACCGCCGTCAAACACCACCTCCACCGTACCACAGCCCCCATCCACCGTGCCACAGTCCCATCCACCGCACCACATCCCCCATCCATCAACTAAAAACAAATCTACACCATCACAGCGCACAGCACCACGCTATGATGCCGAAAACAGAACCGTCGTCAATCACCACCATCGCACCACACAACTCCACCTCCACTGCACCACA
>CAIGRP010077818.1:0-60047 GCA_903798385.1 Fraxinus cuspidata
AATAAACATGAAGTGTATCCATTGGTCTACAAGCTTGTGATATTAGCCTTAGTTATTCCCGTGGCTACTGCTACAGTTGAGAGATCATTTTCTGTGCTAACTTACGTAAAAAATCGTATGCACAATCGAATAGGAGATCAATGGTTGAATGATATTTTGATTGCATATATTGAAAAAGACGTATTTGACAAGATTGTAAATAATGTAATTATAAAACGTTATCAAAATATGATAACATGTAAAGAACAATTATAATAAGATATTTCTTACTTTAAATTTTTTGTGCCCCCTAACATAAATAGTCTGGGCCCGCCCCTGCCCCTGTGGAGCAAAAGAGAAACTTATATATCATATATAAAATTGTCGAATCATCAATCTAAAATAAAAAAACTTATTTCAATAAATTCAAGCTACATGAATGTAGAAAAAGAAATCAATAAATTAGAAATAACAAATGTCCATACATTAAATAAATAAAAAATATCTGAAATGAAGTAAAAAAAAAAACTAAAAATCCAAAACCTCAATTAAATTGAAATAAATTCTGAGCTAAAAATAAAGGCGCTAAACCCAAGTCCACAGATCCAAAAGATTATTAAACATAAGAAAAAAATTACAGCATTACGAGTCAAAAACTTGAAAATTAACATCTTTCAACACGAAAAATAATCGCTAAAAAATATATCATAAACAAATGCGACAAAAAGTCTGAAAATGGGGCAGCAAAATACCATGAGATTACAATTACTGATTAAGGGAGGTTGATGAGCCTACTAGAGAGAGATGAGAGACTGGAGTGGAGGGAGAATCAGAAAGGTGATAGTGAGAGTCACGGGAGTTTTTTAAATTCATTTTCAGCTCTCGAGGCCATAGAGACAAGGGAGGCCGAGGTGGCCGTGGTGGGCATCACGATGGACTCCGTGATTCCGTTGAGAAAGAGGAGGTTGGTACACCAATATGTGGCTCAATCTTTTTTCCTAAGCTTTTTGTGGTGCAGCCGTAAGAGATACAATAGAACTTATCAAGCCCTAATTTCACGGGATGCCTTTCTTCTTGACACGGAAAGGGATATCGTGCGGCAGTAGTCTGCTCCGCTAGACTACCTTCCACCTTCTCTCGATCGGTTTGGGACGATCATAATTTGTAGAAAGCTTGCAACATAAAATTGAAAGACATTGAAAACAACTTGATTATTGATTGTTTGAAAGCTAGAAATTACAATTGATGAAAACAGTAAATTACATTGGTTAGTGCAGGAAGTGAACACTAGAAAAGCTTGAAAGATGTTGGAAAGACTAATACCCCCTATAATAGAGTTCTGAACAAAAATCTAAGCGATGGCAGTAGACGTTTAAATGCCGAGGAATCATACTAAAATTTTCTAATTTCCAACTATTTTACAATTGAATTAAAATATTTATAATGTGTGAGTCAATGGGCTTACGTAAAGTTGCGGTCCTTGACACCTAGTTTGGAGGGTGTTTGGTAGGGATTAAAATTAGATTTTTAGTAAATTTTGATAGAAGTTTTTGAAATGTGTGATTGAAAAGTTGTGGGACTCATAAAAGATGTTGTTGATATTAATTGTTTGACTTTGACTTGGATTAAAATCTGATCTTAATCCGAACCAAACAGAAGATTGATATAGATTCTAGTTTTATATTAGGATTAAATGGCTGTGATTGAATTTGACAATCTACGGTCACGATTTATTTCATATAGTTCCAGCAGAATCATCTGTCAAAAAAACCCGTCACTAAATTATTTAATTTTTATTTTAATTTTTTTACCGATGGATTAATAACACAATTATACCAACGGAAGATTTTCGTTGCCAATTTCGTCCTAATTTAATATTTGTTTTGTAAAAATAATAAAATAGTAATTCGTTGCTAATTTGTTGTTACTCTGTCAATAATAGCAACGGAAGTTGTCCGTCGCTAAAATTTTGTCTCTGTTGCCTCATTTTCTAGTAGTGAAAGTATGGAATTTGATTTGAGAGAAGCTAAGTTTTATTAGGTAGGCTACTCACTGATTTTATTTATTTATTAATATTATTTATTTTGTTTTATTTTTTTTGTATTTTTCAGTATTATATACATGAAAAGGTTGGCAAAAAGTTTCGATCCTTGCCAGAAGTTGGAACATTCATATTGTTTAACACTGTTCCAAATGGCAGCCGTAAGGGAAAAATCAAAAAGGAGAAAAAGAATCTTGAAAACATAGATGAAGATGCAGTTCCCTTTGGTGAAGACAATGTTAGACAAGGTATGTGTTATAATTTCTGTTCATATGATTTAAGTTGCTCATTAGGAAAATAAATATTTGGCTTGAATCATTATCCGGTGTAATTTATTTTTCGTATGCTTTGAGGAGCTTTATTGCTAAGTAGAACTTTTGTTTGAATTTATTTTTCTTATGCTTTGAAGAGTGTTACTACTTAATAGAACTTTTATTTGAGTTTTGTTAATAATATACGGAACTGTTTCTTCTTCTTTTTCTCTTTTTTTTTTTCCTTTTGATGAAGGAAACAAAACTATGAGTTTGTACTTTTCTATACTCTTAACTGGCTTTTCTATTTATTGAATACCACGATCTATAGATAATTATATTACCTTAAGCGAATGTTTCAAAGACTCAACACCATGGAATTAAAAGTTTTCAGACTCTACAAATGTGATTTCAACTAATGGGTCGTCCTACAATTTGTACAAGAAATTTTGCAATATTTCGATACAGCAAGGTCAAAAAAAAAAACCTACACGTAATTTCTGTGTAGTTAATACAAGATTCATTTTCATTTTAAGGAAACAAATATTCATTTCCGATTGGTGGAAACACTTGTTACATTTTCTGATACATTAATTTTGACCAGTGGAAAGTAGCGATCCAACTAGGCAAGAAGCTTGCATGTGGCTTGGAACACTTGATATGGCAGAGGAGGTGGCGATGGCTTATGGCCAAGATGCATTTTCATTGTTGTCATCATCCCTGACTTCAGGTCCTTCAACAACACGGCAAGAGAAAAATGAGCTGGAGTATCTGGATGATAGTGTGTTGGAGGAACTTCTTGAATCATCGGAAGGACAGCAGAAGAAATAATCCTTTTTTATCTTGCTAAACTGTTTTTTATCACAATTAAATGCCTTAGAGGGAAACTAACAGAAGAAGTTTGACAGATTTGCAATGAGAGATCTCTCTTCAAAATCTGTCATCAAAATCTGTCAAGAAATCATCGATGGACAACAAATCCAAATGGGAAATGAAGATTGTTCAAAATTTCATTGGCTAGCAAAGCATGAACTTGTATTTCACATCCGGGAAGGTCACATTGTCAAAATGACTTTGTTCCGTACATGAATTGGAATCTTTTTAACTGTGTATAATGTCCATTGATAATATATCTTCTCAATCTCAGCCTTATCAATTCTTCGTTGAATACCTATTTGGGACAAGGAATAACCTGACTATCTTACCTTTCCTTATTCAGTCACTAAAAGATTTAGGTTCTCTCCATTATTTTTTTTGATGTTGATGTTCTTTCCAAACCTTATGGTCTTCTCCTTGTGCATCACAAATATATGCATGATCTCCTCCACTGCACAAACATGACAACACCGAAGAATACACCACTCCCATGTCCAGTACACTATCTCTCACTCTCACACTCTCTCATTCTCAAACTTTCTGATAGCTCTCTACCTGTCAACACCAATACATATTGGTAAACTATTGGTGTCTTACAATATCTTTCCCTTACTCACCCAAACCTTCCCTTCAAAGTGAACAAATTTTCTTAAACTTTATGCATGTATCGTCTGATTGGATGTGGACTGCTGTCAAGCGAATGTTGCATTATTTGTTACATATGATTCACTGTGGCCTGTTTTAAAATAAACGTTATGGGCTTCATCTTTCTGCCTTCTTTGATTCCGTCATGATGACTGCACATCAACCTCCACTTATATCTTGTAAACTAGACGAAACTGTCGTTTTCTATTATCATGTACGTGTGCAACATATAAATGTACAATATTGCCTTCAAAGAGTCAATGAAAAATGTACTCTCCAAATTTTAAAAAAATATAAAATTAAACATAAAGCACACTAACCTTGCCTTTTTCACTAATTAGTGATTCTTGGATTACTTTTATATTTCATAGATTAGTTCTATATATTCATTTGACGAATTTAGACTCGAATAGAAATCCTAACCCACCTTCCCACATGAATTATCATTTGATATATAGAGTGGCTTCATGTTCCATTTGCTAGAAGGTGAAAGCTCTGTAATGTCGGCCAGTAGAGGATTATTTGAGTTTGGATTCTACTCATGCTCACCTTTGTGTGTTCATTATTCATTTTGCTTTTATATTAATACTTTTTTACTTTATAAAGAACCTGTATTCTTCACCATTATAGATTCTAAGGCACCATTATTGATTCTAAGGCCTTCTCCAATGCGTGCACCAAAACACCATTTTGCACCAAATTTTGGTGCAAAGTCTATCCAATGGGAACCAAACTTTGCACCATTTTACACAAAAATGGTTAAGTACAATTTTGCCCTTCACTTTCACTTTAGAATTAATTAAAATAAAAATACTCAAAATTTTTGGGAGAGTAACAAACACGATTATTTAAAATTAACACGAAATCAAGGACAAGTAGTCCCAAATTTCACTTTGAAACGCAATAATTGATCATTTGTGGAATGAATATGCGAATTTCGAGAATTAAGTTACAACATTATTTCGACCTCATAATATAATGATATCGAGATTCGAAACGCATTGCACAAAATTTTAATGACGTTATTTAATATTTTCTTATTTATGGTGTTTCTATTAATTGTACTATATTTTTTAAATTTTTTAATAAAATTAATATTTTCTCTAATTTAACGTAATTATTTATTTAGTAGTTTATGTAGTTGTAAAATAAATAAACAAATGTTTAAAAATAAAAAAATGAAGAAAATAATTTAGCACCGTTCATTTGGTGTAATAGGTTGAAAATAATTTTTAGTTTGGTGCAAAAGGATGCAAAAAATTTACCTCAAATTTTGATGCACCTTTGGAGATGACCTAATGAAGATATTTTTAGCAGAACTTTGATCATGTATTAAATTTGTTCCATTAGGCAAACCTTTGCATGATTTTCTCTTTATATATAATTTTTATCGTACATTTTATAGTGTGCAATGAATAAAAGATAAATTATCCAGTTAAAATAGAAATGAAAAATGAAAGGGCGTTGTAATTAGTCATAACTAAGTGTTAAATATTGGGCTCCAATCGCCACAAAACTGGGCTCAGTTAACAACCAATCGACACCACAATTGCAAACCGAATTAATCCCAAACCAATAGCTCCCAACTCAACCGTTGCTCCAACAAAACAGCCCACCAAGGCTAAGGAAGAAGGGAAAAACGGATCACCAAAAGGCACAAAGCCAAAGCACAAGGCAAGAGGATGGAATCGATTTTTCTCAAGAAACACGGTTGCCTTCAATCGTCTCACACTCACCAACAGTAATGGGCAAGGGGTTAAATAAGTGAACTTTAGGTTTGGGCCTTAAGTCAAATGATAGGGCCCAATATGATAAGTGGGCTAACAACCGTAAAGTCATCCAAGTGTTTGGGTCTGACCATTAGCAATACTAATTAAATTAGGCTACTTCAAATAGCTCAAATAGATTGTGGGTTTGGTCCGAACGATTGTGGTGTCGATATTTAGGCCTATGAAATATAATCCAACAAACCGATTTAACATCATTGTCCGGGATTTATTGGGTATCAAAAACCCAACACTAAGAGATAATATTGGCGCCTAGTTATTTTTTGTTGTGTAATAGCTAGGTACTAAACTGTACAGTGAAATTCATGCTATAATTTTTACGGGATATATAGTTATTAATTTATTTGATTAAAACATACGAGGAATCTCAACTATCACTTCTTCTAATATTAAACTAAAATATTGAATATAAAAATTGATAACGGTTAATGTAGAATAGAAGTTAATTAACTATAATGATACGCTAAACAGTTTATATTCAAGTAGATAATCATAGATCTTCATTCTATGAACATGACAAGATAATTAGTTATATATTCGAGTAAAATCATTAGATCTCCCAATTAAAGTAGAAGATAAAGAAAAAATCATAACGGTTATTTTGGAACTGTGGTTTATTAACTATAACAAAATAATTAACCATATATAAAGGACATTAAAAATTAAAATTTTATATTTAACAAATAACGTACAAAAATGAAGGCAACATAACCCAATAAAACTGATTACAGAATAAAAAACTGTTAAGGGAACATGTCGATGGATTGCATGCATACAATTGAGCACGACTTGCCTTGGTGTATGTTTTAATTTAGCTCGTTGAATATATTATTTATTCATACATTTCGTAGAATCTACAACTTATTATTCCCTTGATATTTACACATTACATAGGAAATATGAGAATTTAAAAACATTACCAAACAATGCAAGCACCTAAATACCTAATTAATATTCTAAGATTTAGCCGAGGTTAATTTGGCTTGTGGGGCCTATTTGACGCCACAAGTAGACCCTACTTTCTTAAAGAAAATGAGTTATTACACACTAACAATAAATCAAAATAGAGAAAGGCTAAACATACTCTATGTCCATTCTCTTCGATCTTTCTCACTCTAAAGCCCTTGAGAAATTCTTCACAAAATTTTCAATGTCAAATGCTTTGTATTAGAGGGAAGAGTTACCGAAGAAAATGGCTTTTCTGGACTATTTGATTCAACTAATTGGATATTCAACTTGGGAACAATTAATAGACTGTGAGTTGATTTATTTATTGCGTGCCGCATTCAACATGGTAACAATTAATAGACTGTGAGTTGATTTATTTATTGCGTGCCGCAGTGAATAGCCATGTTGCAGATGCATTTGCAAAGAGTGGTAACATAGATGGTTTTTGAAGCTCTATCTCAACACAGTACAAATTTGTGTGGAATTTGATATGTTCTCTACAATTTAAAATTTGTTTGAAGGGTAGTGTCATGTGGATTTACCGAGGGGATTAGTGCCATTTGAGATACTAGATGAAGAACGGCATAAGATTTTAGGACGACTTTTTTCAACCCGAGGAAAATGATTTAGTCCAGCTGTGAAGGGCTTAACCAGTTTCAGTATTTTATTTTATATTTCATTTATGTCATTTATTTAATTAGGTCTCATTTAATAACTTATTAGGAGTTGAAGGACTAATTGAATTTTTTTTTTTCTAAAAAGTACATGATTAGGTTTGTTGTTTGGTATTTTTAATCATTACATTTTTCAAAAAATACTATTCAAAATAAAGTTTAAGTTTAAAGGCCACTAAAGAGGAGCTTAATAGTGGCCGTATCCTTCCTTGGTTTTGGTGCATTTCGAATAACTCATGTTTGATGCTCATTAAAAAGAGTTTTTTATTTATTTTTTTTTTAAGGAAAATGAGTTTTGGAATAGTGATTTTTTGGAGAATATGGCTAAAGCTATAGAAAAATTTTAGGTTTACGAGCAAAATATACTATTGTGAGAATGTGCACTTGAAAATGAATTTAAGAAGAAAAAAATATTGGAGGATGATAGACAAATAAGGGCTTTGCAGCCATTGGGCTATCTGAAATTGTGAGTTGAATTTCTCCAATTTTTATACAAATTTGAATTTTGAATTCTGCCATTGGGCAGTCTGAAAATGGCACCCTCCTCCTGCAGGGTGTCATCAAATCATGACTGCTAAAGTAGCCACATGTATAGCTGCAGCTCCGCTAGCATTGGCTCGTGAACCGGTAGCGAGGCAATCTGTGCAAGCTAACAAGTGGCTCATACGAAAAATTCCCAGCTCGAGTCACATTTGAAAAGAAGTGTTCTATAAAGGTAACTACCTCATTAACTCCTAAAAATCTACGTGAGATCCTAGGGTTAAGGCGAAAATCAAGAGAATCAATCTCTATAAGGAAATCCAATTTAATAAGAAAACAAATATGTCAAAGAAAACTTACCATGGTGTTGGATAAATTATTCTCAAACCGTGGGTTCCAGAGCACACAGATTTGTGAATTATGTTCAATCTATCTTCAACATAAGGTAGGAGGAATGTTGAAGACCCTACGATTATATTATAAATGCACTAGATTTTAACTTTTTTTATGATTTGAATCAAGAAAAAACTGAGCGCATTCTTACATCTGCTAAAAGTATGTTAAACTGCTAATATTAAAAGAAAGATAAAGAGCTATGAGGTGCCATATTTTAATTTGGTCATGCTTGAAGTTTATGAATATTAATTGACTTGATCTTGGCATTGTAGTAAATGAAGAACAATGATCCAGACGAAGATCAAGTCAAGATGTTTAGTCGCGGGAATGCGCAACTGGTTAAAAACACTAGACTAATAAACTGGCAGTTCATCAAATTCATGAGATGATAGTAATAACATGGTTTTTACAGCATCTAGACTAAATCCTAATCGAAGCATAAGTCGGCCAAGATGATTCTAGAAATATAAGGAGCCACTTCTTCTAATACAACATGACTTTTAACAATGCACCAAGCATATTGCTTTGGCAGTTCAATTATGTCCCAATAAAACCAGAACGCCAAAGGCACAAGTAACTGTTTAAAACCTAAACCATTATGCCCCTTTTTGACCATTCTATTTTTCTCAAACTCATTTTGAACCACACATTCTTCCAACAAAATAATTTTACACGAAAGTTTAAAATTTTTACCTACTTTTTAATCACATCTCCAAAAAATACTATTACACAACACATTTATTACAAAAATGTTTGTGTTTGGACTAACGGTGTCAAGTAAGCACTTCACACGGATGCATTAATAGTCATCCCAGTAACCTTAAAAAAGTATCAATGGAACTTTAGAATTAATAGCAACACTTTACGGAAGATTTTAGGTATCAATCTAATGACACCAGTACCAAAGTTTTCATTTTTCAGCTACAAAAATCTTTAAAAATAAGCAACTGCATTAACATGTTTGTGTATAGGTATATCAACATAAGCTGTCAAAAAAGTATTAGTATGGAACGTGAAGAAGATGACCAAAAAATTCAACAGAAATAGGGAAAAAGCTCATGCAAATCTACCTTTTCTGACTTTAACCTAATGTAGCCGTTGGCAAAATTACACAAGAATTCAATTCCAACCACCCCAGAGTTCACATCTTTCTAGTTTATATAAAACAGACGTTTGTATGAGTAGACACACACAGCATAGAAACTAATAAAAGTAACTGATCAGAAAAGAAAAACATCATGGGCAGCATAATTCCATGAAATATTGTCCACTGTTTGAGTTATCTATCCATCTTACTAATCAAAGTACGGTAATAGTCCATAAGTGCATTGTTGATTGCAAATTTGCAAGCAAAAAATTCAATAGCCCCAAAGCAGCCGAATTCGAAGCTTCTATGCTTGGAGCAAGTTGCCCATAAAAACCTAGCCTACCTCTGAAGACAAGTGCTGCAAAACTTGACACTACGGACTTCATGTCAATCCCAAAGGACCAAGAAAAGAATAAATTCAATTGTAATTAAAAAGTCAAAAATATATATATATATATATATACATTTGGCCAGGCTTACACATGGATAAAAAAGCAACGGGCCAAACCCTCATGTCGCAATATACTTTTCAACTTATTTTGACTCTCGTGTCATCGATTTTCTTCAGCTGATTTAATGAACAAAATTACCTTAATTGAAATCAAATTAAAATGTAGTTATATTGAGTGAAATCAAATTAAAGTAAAATGACCCCATTGAAATCAAATCAAAATGAAATATTCGATTGAAATCAAACTAAAGTACAGTTATCCAATTTACCAAAATTGAAGTACAATTATCTAATTGAAACTAAATGAAAGTATAAATTGAATTTGCCTGTGATGCACCTATGTTGTCTATCAAAGACAATATGCTCTAATTTATAAATGGCTGTGATAATAATGCGACGAAAAAAGTTAAGGCACAAGTGCAAAAATGAGCCAAGAATGAGAACTTAATTGCAATAAAAATGTGTTGTGGTTAACAAACCTATGGTGTAAGTATATTCTTATTACAATTAAAATGTGATTTAGTTAAAATTTTTGTTTAGTGCACCACATCTTAATTGTAAAAAAAGGACCCAAAATTGTATTTATTTTATCACTTACTTACCCAATTTTTTTCTTCATATTGAATTTTTAACCTCCAATTAAGTAGCATATCTTATATTCAATAAATATTCCTATACAAATATTTTGTTAGCATAGGGAAAAACATTTTTTCAAACTTTTATATTTGTTGTCATCTTATTTAATATTTAAAATACGAGGTGCAAATACAATTTTTGATTTGCCCCTAAAGGATTTTTTTGAGCATCATTAGGGTCAAGATATGTTAAATAATAGAAGGTTGAAGATATTAATGTAACAAAAAATAAGAGATATAAATGCAAAATCGAACAATGTAAGTATTTTCAATATTACATATAAATGTGGTATTGTGAACAAAAACTGTAGTCTGAATATAATTATCAATTGTAAAATTGAGGAAGAATCTCCCCTTGATAACATTCTGAATTGATGTTTTGTTTTTCTATATCTTTGTAGTTATTTGGTTTAGAAATATTAATTTGGATGATATGTAATGTAAATTCAACTTTTCTGTGGCAATGAATTTTCAGCGGATTTAGTGTAGCCCAGTCGTCCCCTTCCAGCCCATTTCAGTTTTTTATTGGTAAAAAATATTATGTGTAAATTTTTGTATAAAAAATTAGTTCGTATTAGTATTATTATAATTATTATTTTGTTTTTTTTGTTCAGTCTTGAATCTACCCCAATTTCTGTTCCAACTATTTATATCCCATCTTCTTCGTTTACCCTCGATACTATGTTGAAATCAACAATGGTCGTAAGATGTTGAAAGATTCTAATGCGTACAATACTAAAAGATGACTTCAACTATTAGAGAGTCTTATTGTACAACTCTTTAGTTACTTAAGGGGCATATTGTTTTGAGGGTACGTCATCTATTCCATTCATACGTCTTTGTAGATTTCAACTTGTAAATCAGTTTTATAGATGTTTGATGCATAAAATTTAAATTTGTCTAATAGGAGTTCTTCCTTCTCACTTGGCAAGCTTTTTCTCTCTCTTTTGGGCAGCTACTCGCTCTTTGTCCTTCTTGATGGATTTAAAACCCAACCCATGGAAACCGTTATAGTCATTCACCTATATTGGCTCCAACCTTCCTTGCTAATTCTGACCCAACCCAGAATCGAGTTTATAACCACTGTTCAGCGTCACCTTAGCAACCATCATGCTATCGACAGGAATCTTGAATCTTTCTGAGATTGATCCTTCCACTCACCCTTCAATCTTAAGGCTAAGGGGAATTCGAATTCTAAAGCTAGAGAAACCCCGAAAAATTGATTGATATTCAGCCAAACTTGCCTTTCACCTCAATGCAATGTCATAATCAGCCAAACATGCCACCTCAACTTCCTTTCTCTGCAGTTAAATCAATATCCCAAACCCTAAGGCGTCGCTGGAGATTTCCCCCCAAAAATTCTATAGCATTTACCATCCCCAGTTTGATTTCAATTGCATCGAAAGAACATTTAAGAATTTGTTCCAGAACCCAAGGAAGAAGACGGTCCAAAAGTAGCTATTTGGGTAAGCCTTGATTGGTTTTAAGTTTTTTATTCGTATTTGTTAAGTTGACATGTTCAACATAATTCTGAATTTTGTGGTTTGATCTTATACTCTGAATTATACTGCATTAGTCGTAAATTTGAAAAATCTAACCTTCAAAATTTCAATAATGTAATTAAATTTATGATTGAGAATTTGATTTGGATTGAGAGAATCCCTTCAACACACTCCATTTGGTGGGTTTATTGGCTACATAGCATGTTCCCAATTGCCCAATTTGTAGGTTTAGCTAAATCTGCTTAATTTTGTAGCCCAACTTCACTCATATGAGTTTCGAATTTTTCTTGGAAATACCTTCGATTATATTTTACTTATTGAATTCCTACTTCATGGACAATAACACTCTATTTATGAATTTAATTTAATTGCCCATCAAAGCGACGATACCCAAGATGTGGGTTGGGCTCAGTGAAATGTATGGAGGTAGCGAAGAATAATAAAAACATAGACGGTTGTTCTTATGTTGTAGTAGAGATTGTGAATTTTCGATTGAAAAAATATTTCGTCATCAGGTAAAAAACCGTTCACAATTTTAAGGTGTACATGTTCAAGAGATTTTCTCAAATAACCGAACAAGACAACGTGGAAATAATCATGAACATAACTATCTGCAAAGGAAAGGAAACGAAAGGAAAGGAAAGGAAAGAGAAATGTGAATGTGTTCCAACTACGTAATGGGAGAAAAGACTAATGTTGTAAATTTCATATTTTTGTAATCGACACTAAATTTGGTGTAAATTATGTTTGGTGTATGTTGAAAGTTGGCGTACATTTATCTTTTCAATGTCGATTGGAGTAGTTTTTACTTGTGAGATAAATCTTGGACACTTTTTAATTTGTTGAGCAAGCCAAATCTCTTACAATTTATTAATTAGTTCTTATTCAAGCACTGATGTTTAGGTCTAAAATGCCTGAATGCCACATTATGAGTGGAGTAACTCGCCTAAGGCTCCCTTTTTTTTGCAATTTTAATCAACAAGAATAAGTAATTACCAGAGTGACAACGTCTCTTGCAGCAATGGCTAATATATCAGCACATGAAACTGTACGAGGACAAGTCATCATTGCCAGTAATGATCAACGACATGAGTAGATTTAGACACGCAGACCCATATCACCAACAAAAATTAGACCGACCCATATCACCAACATTTACTCCAAAACATGCCAGTACTCAAAAAAAATTTACATTAACGGGAACACGAACGGTTAAGGCTAACTCCTGCCTAGCATGTATGTCACTGAAAATTAAACTAAAGAGTGCTATCACCGTCTTTGCACAAAACAGATGTAGCTCTTGTTGTCTTAGCAACTCTTCTTTCTCCTGCCCTTGCAGCTTTCATCTTCTACGATTCAGCCTCATCCATATATCATAATTCGTCAACCATTTCTTCAAAGTTAACTTCCACAGTTTGGCGCATTAGTTCCAACGAAATGTCCACGTTCATGTTGATCACCAATGGGCATCATAACTGCTGGGCCAGCTGTAACACGATTGGAGTTGGCGTGAAATGGAAAGAAGTCTCATGTGTGCTGTTCTTTGCCGAAGATGCACCCTTTCCTCGGGCGGCAACCATTTTACCCTTACGTAGATATTAGATTGCATTGAAAAATAGTGCAGCACATAAACCAAGAATTAAAAATAGGGTACAGGTTTAAGCACAGGGTACAGGTCAGATGTAATGAAGGTTGATGAATTTTGAATGTGGCACTGGTGAAGGGAACAGATATAATGAAGGCTGATGAATTAGTGCTATATGTCAACTTTTTTATGCATACAATCAAAATGAATTGCTTGCTAATAATCCTTTAAGAAGATCAGATCTTTCTGTGTGTAAATAAATGAAAACTCTCGAACTAAAGCTAGGATTTTACTTTCAATTTAGTCCTCATTTGGCTCCTATTATTTGGTATTATAAATTTCGGAATAGTATTTTTTCAAGAATGGATAGTTGAAAAAGAGGGAAAAGTTTTCGACTTACGTGTAATATTATTTTATTAAAAAATATGTAATTGAAAAGAAAAGAAAGAAATATAAAAAGGGAAAGCGTACACAAGAAGCTATAATATTCAAATTACATACAAAATGTTTAAAAGCAAACACATAATCAATTCTAATCTTTGGCCTCCACTATCTCAGATTCTTGTCACTGTCTCGATATTTCAAAATACTGTAAAAAATTGTTTTGAAATTACCTTCAATTGGACCCCCCATGTGCATGCCTTGCTTGGTTGAACAGATGTGTGGGGCCTTCAGTAGTGGGGTAGTATCGATTGGGGTTTAGGGTTTGGAAAATTTGGGGCGTGCGAGATTAACTCTTTGTATGTTCCTTTGCTCCAGTTTGGGGATTTTTGTGTGATGAAGAAGACGTGCTTGTGCTATATGTGAGAGAAGGCACATTTTAATTTGAAAATAAATGGGAAGGCATGTTTGGCTGATTACGACATGGCGTCAGACTTGGCTAATAGCTTAATATTTAACGTGCCATGGTGTAATGGTGGAATTAGTTTGTCCTAATTGCCATATCTGTCGGTAATTAGTTTGTTCTCAATCTTAGGATGAAAGGGGCGAATTTCGGAGTTTGTCACAGTTGTAGAAGCACGACGCATTATTTCAAGAATTGCCCGAGAAAACCTCGATGCCCGCGGTGTCCACATGGAATTCAAAAGTGTTTTCAGGTTGAAAGGAACACTGGTAACAAGGGGTGACTATTCAAAACTTGTAGTCGAGTACCGTTAATGAAGAATCAACCGGTGAATCGAGTACTGTTAATGAAGCAGTGAATGTTGTGGCGAATGAGGAAGTCGAAGATTAGCCCACAATGTTTGACTCTCTTGCTCGAATAGCCGACAAACGAGACGTTGAGATCTCATTGAACGTGACATTTCGCAAGGGAAAAGGATGTGCAGAGTAGTATGGAATATGAAATTGTTGTTGGCTGGCATGTTTAGTTGTTAGTTGTTGAATAGGTAATTGTATTGTGTTCGTTTTGTACATGCTATCGGAAAATGCTTACAATATCAAAAACTATTTCCAATTGTGAAGTACATCAATGCATTCTCGATGTACATATCCCCCTTCCAAGTCTCAGCTTCATAACATACCCATGAGTAACTTCTTTATCTGCAAAAGCTTCACGGTGAATGGAAGCTTGAAAAACAGTAGCCATCATGGTTGGATTTGGAAAAGAACACAAGATCACCACCAGGGTTAATGTGGTATGAAGAAAAAGAAAAGATCCGATTTAATATTTGAAGATATAGCTCAACCTCAAGAAGAATATGACTTGTTGGCACATAATCTATTTACAACAATTCATCTATATCTATCATCAAAAACTGGTCCAATTTAACTTTATTCTTAAAAATTTGACGAATATCCATCTTTAAAAATGGTACAATTTCTTGAAATAAATAGGTTGTGTAGAAGAAAACATCAAGAATTGCTTTCAAGAGGAAGATTTGAGGATGTAGACAAGAATAACTAGTAATCACCAAACTAATAGATGCAAGGTTTTTTTTTTCTTTTTCCATCTATGGAGAACATTTAGTAGCCTACCACTCGGCACTTGAATTTATAAAAAGGAACAAAGCGACTTGGCATGATGTTTCAACCAATAAACCTGACAGGGTATATGGACAATCTTCAGTTGCTTTAAACATCTTCTATCATCCACTCTCAAACTACACCGATGAACATATGCATGCAATAAAGTATTAAAATGTTGGCAAAGAATTATGGACAGCCAAACGATCTCTCGCTGCTCATGTGCATATGGACAGCCAAACGATCTTCATAGAGTATAAAATCTTGAGGCAACGTGATTAATATTCTCATTTAATAAAATTCTATAGCCAGGTTACAAGAAACAATCTACAATTAAATAAGAGAAACATGTTTCTTCAAAAAATTGCTTGAACCATAACTTCTTCTACCCTCACGGCTACAAATGAACGTTGTTACGTATCCCATAACTCCATCAGCCCCCCTTTTCGAATTCCTCTTCCTAACTGGAAAACCCACTTGAAAAGCATATCGCTTGTAGAAGTCAAGAATTTCTTTTTCATCATTGAATATCATACTTACCTCAGGCACGTTCACATCATCTCCTCCCAGCGTATCATTTGTAACTTTGTTAGCATCATTCGTGACATTTTCATTCCCAGATTCGACCAATAAATCACTATGCTCCTCTTCCATAGTTTCCATTCCTGCAATGAAATAATCGATAAGCATTACGGGCGAACTAACAACATTCAGAGTAGGAAAGGAAAATTAGAGTACCGTAACACAAAAAAAAAAAAAGAAATCGAATAACAAACTTCTAAATCCATGGTTTACTCTGTTCTTGAACCAGTGGAAAAAGTTGCTGAAACCAAGTGTAATTTTACATTTTGACAAACCAAAACAACATTTTTCCAAAAACCCTCAACCAAAAATCAGATTTAGGGACAAAAAGGCCTATAATTGAAGTTAACGTCTAAAAATAGTATTCCTTGTAAGATTCCTATCTGCAGGTGTAAGGTCGAAGCCGTTTGGACGACGAAAACAAATTGAAAGTTGAATGCTAAATGAATAAAGAAATTGAGTTTGAGAACATAAAAGAGCCATCATACAATTTCGTTTTCCTACATTTGTGCACTTCCTTTGCTGAAAAATGTTATTCTCCATTTGTTCAATAGCTTCTAATTTCTGGTTCGCTTCCGGTCCACAAAAAGGTGAGCTCGATAGAGGTGAATGTTGGGAATATTTGTTGGCTTCCGGTCCAAAAATGGGGAGCTCGACGGAGGTGAATGATGGGGAATATTTGTGGGCTTTCGGTCCGAAAATGGGGAGCTTGACAGAGGTGAACGGTGGATATTATTTTTCTGTTTACCAGTAGAAAGTATGCCAGATTCGGAGCCAGGATAAAGAAGGCCAACCACTGAAATGAGGCGTGAAATTGTGGGAAAACAATGTTTTCCCTCGCTTTCCTTTCATTTCATTGTGTACTCTGTTTTTGTTTGCTTACCTTTTTTTTTAAAAGTGCCACGTAATCACAACTCAAAACCCTGTAACGTGCCTGTGAAAGGAGTCTTGTACTCCCAGCATAATTGAAAAAAAATAGGGCGGGCCCACTCTTTGTGAGGGGCTGTACAATACCTTTGGGGAAAAATTCATAAATAACGGTTTAAGTTTTATCAATTCAAAATTCAGGTTTTAAATTTATAAATACAAAAATAAGGTATTTTGCTAATTAATTAAAAATATTTATTATTTAAATATAATAAATTCAATATATTAATTTATTAAATATTAAATATATATTTTTTACCAATTAAATATAGTGAGGACACAATTATATGTTATTTGGTCACAATTATCTAATTAACTAATAAAAAATTAATTTTTTATCACAATTTATCAAATTATTGGTCACAATTTTTTCCGGGTCATAAATCAAAAATTTCATAGGTCACACATATTACTTCTCGAACACAAATTAAAATTTCATAGGTCACGTATTATTCATCGATCACTAATCGAAAATTTTATAGTCACAACTCATTTATTCATTGCAAATCGATTACAACTTATCAAATTATTGGTCACGACTTATTTTTTTGTCACAAATTAAGAATTTTATAGGTCATACGTTATTTTTAGATCACGAATCTAAAATTTTATAAGTCACAAATTATTTATCGATTACAAAATCAAAATTTTTATTAGTCACAACTCAATTATAGCTTAATATATTGTGAGTCACAGTCACAATTTTTAGTTCACATATTATTTATTTCTCAAAAATTAACCAATTATTGGTCATAATCAAACAAATAATTGGTCATCGACACCCACCCCATCTCATCGCACCCACGACCACCGTCGTCGCCATCGTCGTAGACTCATCGCACCGCGAACCACAAATCAAATCCAAAATAACCAACACTCCACCAACCGCCATCACCTCACAATCGTCGTCGCCGCCTCCACCATGGTCACCGTCACCACCACCACCATCATTTTCAGCCACCACTACAACTACCGTTTCTAACAATAAATCAGATCCAAACAAGATCCCGCCACCATCACCGTGCACCAGATCCGCCACGACCACTATTACCGCGACCACCAGATATGCCACCCAACACAACCAACACTCCACATCCACCGTAACCCCACAGCCATCGTCGCCTCCTCCACCATCGCGCCATCACCACCACCATTTTCCAACAACAACAAACCTGGTCCGCCACCATCACCGCTCCAACAACCACAGTAAACTTCACAGTCGTCGTCGGCTCCTCCACCATCGCGCCATCACCACCACCATTTTCCAACAACAACAAACCTAGTCCGCCACCATCACCGCTCCAACAACAACAAACCAGATATGTCGCCATCAACGCGGCCACCATCACCACCATCAACGCAACCACCAGATCCGTCACCATCTTGCGGGTTGCTACAGCGGCGACGGGTTGATAGTGGTGAATGTGAAGAGAGAATGGATGGAGGGTTTAGTTTGTGATTTAATTTAGGGTTTGGATGGGTAGGTAGGGTGTATGGTGTATGTATAGATTAATTTATAATATTTAATTAAAATAATAAAAACCTAAAAATTGAATAAATAGTTTCAACCCTAATTTATGAAAATGGATCTTTATTCACATGTTTTTTATGTAATTTTCCCATTCCTTTGCCTTTCTCGTTAAGTCACTTAATTCATTGTTTATTTTCTTTCTGACAAAAAATAATTTTAAATTATATAATGTGAAGTTTTCGAGAAAATGCTCCACCAATTTGGAAAACCAAGTCAATCTCCTGTAATTCACAAGAAGGTCCAAAAAGTGGTTTCTTTTCATACGACACTGCAAGGAAAAGAACAAGAAGAGTAGCTAAACAATCCATTTCTCACTTTTTTCATCCCAACTTATACGTTCTCTCATAATTTTCTTGGCTCAACTGAAAAGCCCTGTGAGAAAACCAGTTGTTCATCTTCAAGCTTGAATTTTGTGGGGGAGGTGCAGTATGGTGAGCGGCTGAGAACTAATTTTGAGACCGAAAAATCAAGAATATTAAGAGGATTTACTTGATTTCTGGGTTGTGGCGGTGGTACTGCGGTTCATTAAGTATAGAAACTTGAGTTAGCAACTCGTTTGATCATTTTCCTTGCATACTGAAAACTAAAAATAGAAATCTTGAGGTGGATTTTTGGCCTTGTATTCTTGGGCTCTAAGAGTTTCCAAGTTTTTAAAGGGTTATTTAGTACTGTAATGGGGATGTGCTTGTGCAACCTAATCAAGGCTGAGAGCCCTTTTCATACTGGTACAGTTATTTTCTGAATTTCTCATTCCATTTAGCAATAGACTAGATTGTCTCGCTCTTCATTATTGCTCCAGTTTTCCAATTATGGGAAAGCTCACCTCTGTTTAATCTTGTAACTTCGTTTTCAGAAGTAGAATTTGCGACATGTGAACCCGTTTGTATTTCTTAGTTGTTTACATGATTTCTTGTTCATTTATATCCTGTTAATTAGGTCATGTATCTCCTCCACCATATATTTCTGCTCTGTGCTATAGTTGCCAATTTTTTAGTATAGATGGAATATATGGGTTGCAATTGAAATTAAAATTCACATCCTCAGCATTTGCTGAGGTAAGTGTAATCAGTCTTTAATTTCCTATTGAACCTGCCAAGAAAGAACAATGGAATAGGTGTTTGAGACTAGAGATCCTGCTTGGTTGATTTTCTCACCAATGGTTTTTTATTTGGGGAAACCTTCAATATATTCTTCATTGTATATGTTAATATAAAAGAAATCTCCTGTTTATCTGAAGATTTGTGCTTGAAGTATAATTATTCTTATTAAATGTAATATGTGTTCGGTCCAACGGTCTATCAATTACGTTGGCAATGAAAAGTGCTGATTTTGAATTTGTGATATATAATTTTATTACAATCAAAATATTTGATCTAACCGGAAAATATATGTAGGTGCTATTTCTTCTAAAAATGTCAGTGGCAATGGGACCGAGCTAAGTAATCCAAGCAGCAAGGACTCTTCTGCTTCTATACCCTTGACCCCTTGGAGAGAGGGTGAGATCTTGCAGTCCTCCAACTTGAAAAACTGTACATTCAGCAATCATATCATCCTTTGCCTACTTCCTCATGTCTCTTATTCAATGTTTATTTTCTTTATAATTACAAAAAAAATTAAATTTTATCAATAATATATTAAATATCACGTCAAGTGAGAATATTTTTTGGACGATTTAAACCCTACTACAATTTAATTATTTCAATAATATCATACTTTTCGTTTTTCAACATATAATAAATACTGCAAAATTCTTGTCGTGTATTAATTTCGTGTTATTAATTCTCAATTAATTAACATTCACTTTAATATAGATTCAATAAATTTTGACTTGATGAATCTCGATCTACATGAATCTAGAGTTATTATGGATGAATTTATTTTTATTCATAATTGGTGTTTAAATTCATATATTAACAATTAATTTTTATGTACCAACTATATAAAAAAGTTGTTCATTTGTATTATTTCATCGTTACAATAAATTTGAATCATAGAAGTTGAGTTTTGAGGGTATAATTTTCTTCTCTTAAATTCATATACTAAATTTTATTCTCTGGTTCATTTTAGACTCATCAAATCCTCCCAACAAATTGGTATTAAATATTACTTTTATAACACATAAAGTATTTCATATTAACGTGTAATGCACATTCAACTTTGATTAGTAATGTGAAAAGTTTTTAAGAAAATAAACAAGATTGTTACAACTTATTAAGCCCTTGTTTTGTCTAGATTTTAATCATCTCAAAGTCAACAATTAATTTTTAGTAAACATTTTACGGGGTCCACAACTTTTTAACCATACATTTCATCAACTTTTATCAAAATCTAATAAAAATCTGATTTTAATCACCACCAAACATGGGCTAAATGTTGAGTAAACTTGACTACTATTTGAGAATGTAGCATCTGAAAAAGACTCAACCTGTTACAAGAAGGCGAAAGCCAGCAACTAAGCAAAATTACTTTTAACTTCAATTAATTAGCTGAGTTAATGTTGATTAAGAAAGTAATAAAGAAGTCAAGTTTGAAAAGCAAGCCAATCTCGTGTAGTATACAAAAGAGTAATACTATTCATCATCATGATGATGTAACATCGATGATGTAGCAATCCATTATCCTTTATATTTCTCTCTCCTCCCACTCTCTCATAAAAATTGAACTGGTCAATCTTATTATTCCACGTAAACTGTCACATCACCGATGCTTCTTCATCACAATAATAAATAGCATTATTCTACACAAAAAGGTCCAAAATCAAAAAGTGATTTCTTTTCATATGACCCTGCAAAGATGAAGAACAAGAGGAGTAGCTAAGGGTCTATTCTCTTTACCATTTTCAAGCCGTTTTCTGTTTTTTATTTTCCAAAACAGTGAAAACGCGTTCTCTTTCCCATTTTCGAAAACGCATTTTTGAAAACAAGTTAAAAATTTACCAAAAAAAAAACTCTATGTCGTTTTGGGTGAGTAGCTAAGGGTCTATTCTCTTTACCATTTTCAAGCCGTTTTCTGTTTTTTATTTTCCAAAACAGTGAAAATGCGTTTTTGAAAACAAGTTAAAAATTTACAAAGAAAACTCAAAACGACAAATTTGTCGATTTTGGTGTTTTCAGTTATAATCAAGTCAAAATTTTCAAAACACATTTTGGGTGTTTTCAAAACAATTTTTCAAAATGCCAAAAAGAATACATTTCAACAATTTCAGAATGAACACTCAAAACATAAAACTCAAAATGAATTCAAAACTCAAAACGCACAATTGAAATACAAAGAGAACAGCCTATAAACAATCCATTTCTCACTTTTGTTTTGAAAAAATAGGAATAAACTTTTTTATATTTTTTGTCTATTACAAAATAAAGTTACGCAAGTATATATACTTGCAAGATTTCCTAAGTTTAAGGAGTACTATTAAAAAACAAATCAACTTACTCCTAAATCTATGAAATTACAGCAAAAATAGAATGTATGGAAATAATTGAAATTCTTCAAATATATGAATTAAATTAAACCAAATCTTAACACTCCCCGTCAAGTTGAAGTATAAATGTCAAGAATGTGCAACTTGCGTATTAAGTTCTTGAAGATATTTCCGCCTAAAGCTTTGGTGAAAACATCGGAGAGATGATGGAACAAACTTTGTGATAATCTGGCCTGCTCGGATCTTTTCTCTCACGACAATCAAGTTCAATATGCTTAGTACGTTCATGATACACTGGATTTGCTGCAATATGAAGGGATTCTTGATTGTCACAAAATAATTTGGTAGGTCCTATCGAAACTTGCAAGTCGCTGAACAAAAATCTTAGCCAAGTAAGTTCACAAGTTGCAGCAGCCATTGACGTGTACTCTGCTTCCGATGATGATCTAGAGACTATCTTTTGCTTCTTTGTTTTCCAAGAAATTAAGGAGTTTACAAGGAACACGCTATATCCTGTAGTTGATCTCCTCTTCATAGGAGCAGTTATCCCGATTAGCATCACAATAAGCCTTCAATGTTAGGGAACTATTGGAAGAGAACAACCCGAGACCTGGACTTCCTTTTAGATACCTCACAATGCCAAAAGCAGCATTCCAGTAAGGCTTTCTTAGAGCATGCATAAATTGACTGAGAATATTCACAGAGTATTTAATATCCGGTCTGGTAATTGTAAGATAGATTAACCGACCTCAATCTTCTGTAACGAGACAGAGAGTGTTTGTAAGCTTCAGGTTTTGTTCCATAGGAAAATCAATAGGTTGCACTTCAAGAAAACCAACATTATCTAGAATCTCCAAAAGTATATTTTCGTAGTGATATAACAATACTAGATTTGGATCTTGCCATTTCCAAACCAAGAAAATACTTCAAATAGCCCAGATTTTTAATAAGGAATTGTTGATGGAGGAAAGATTTGAGATCTTGAATAGCTTTTTCATCATTTCCCATGTTGATCATATCATATACGGATATGAGAACCATGGTCAAAGAAGAATTTTTTTTCTCGAATAAACAAGGAGTGATCAGAATGAGATTGAGCAAAACCAACCTTCCTAATTGCTTTTGAAAACTTTGAAAACCAATTTCTGAGAGCTCGTTTAAGTCCGTATAGAGACTTGTGCAGTCGGCATACAATCTTTTCCCCTGTCGACAAAGGCCTGGTGGTGGGGTCATATATACCTCTTCATCGAAGTCACCATGAAGAAAAACATTATGGACATCCATATGAAATAAAAGCCAATTACGAACTGCAGCTAAAGCAAGAAGACATCGCACAGTGGTTAACTTAGCTATAGGGGCAAAAGTCTCGTGATAATCCAAACCCTCTTTTTAATTAAAGCCTTTGCCTAACAAATGGGCTTTGTAATGTTCCACTGTGCCATTTGAATTATACTTGATGCGAAAGACCCATTTGCTGCCTATTGGCCGTTGTCTAGGTGGAAGGAAAACCAAAGACCTAGTATGTTGGTTGTCTAGAGCTGTGTTCATGGCCTCACACCATTTTGGGTCTTGGACTGCCTGCTCATATATGGTCGGTTCAGGAGTACTAGAAATGGTATTAACAAAAATTTGATGGAAGAAGATAACGAGTCATAGGAAATAAAGTTTGTTAAAGAATAATGAGTAACTGGGTGTGAAGAAGATGACATGCCTTGAGTTGTTGTAAAAGATGATGTACTAGCTTGACCACATTGAAAGTCACTGAGAAGTATAGATAGTTGTCTTAAGCGATCACTGCAAAGAAGAATATGGACAGTAAGAGAGGAATTTGAGAGAGATGAAGAGAGAAGAGGACATGGTGAAGGTGGTGGTGAGGAATTAGATGGCAGATCAGGAAATGGAGAATGAGATGAAAGCTCAGAAGATGAAGGAACATAAGTTGGTGAAGGTAAAGGTGAGGGAGAATCTGTATCAAAAGTGTAAGGAAGTATGGAAGATAATGGAAGATTCTTAATTTGTGTTTCAGGATTGAGATTATAAAGAGGAAATACTTTCTCTTAAAAGATTATATCACGACTGGAAAAAAAATTGGTGAGTGGTAAGATCATAAACACGATAGGCTTTTTGTCTAGAAGGATAACCAATAAAAATACACCGGCGGGCATGAGGAGAAATTTTGTTTGTGGTTGAAGATTGGTGGCATAACAGAGGCATCCAAAGACTTGCAAATGTGTGTAACTGGGAGGTTTGATGTATAAAAGTTCATATAGAGTTTTATGATGTAATATTGGTGTAGGAAGACAATTAATAAGGTAGGTAGCAGTAAGTAGACTTTCTCCCAAAAAACGTAAACGAAGATTTGCTTGAAATATTAAAGCTAGACCAACATTAAGTAAATGATGATATTTTCGTTCCACAACACCATTTTGTCGAGGTGTATAAGGACAAGAACTTTGAAACAAAATGCCAAGATTAGAAAAGAAAGATTTCATTGAGGTAAATTCTAAGCTTTTATCAATCCGTATACATATAATTTGACTATTAAATTGAGTGTTTACAAATGTAATGAATGATTTTAGCAAACTTTTGAGTTTCAAATTTGATTTTCATAAAACATATGCATGTGAATTGAGTGTAATCGTCAAAAATTGTTAAAAAAATAATGTGCACCTGTATGAGTTACGATGAGGTCCCCAAATATCACGGTGAATAAAATCAAAAGAATGCTTAGATTGAATGGAACTCAAAGGAAATGATAATCTTGTTTGCTTTGCCAGAGGACAAACTTTACATAAATGTTAAGAATCAAAAATTGAGATGGAGCTTTAGAAGGATGTCCCGGCTGCTTATGCCAAGTGATAGCAGGTGGAGTGGAGACATGATAAGTTACTGGTGTAGGTGGTGGCAACTCCGAGTGTGGTACAAGATAGTACAATCTCTTGCACTGTTTCCACATGTCAATCATCCTCTTCGAAGCTAGGTCCTGCAAAATACAAAAATTAGAAAAAAAAAATTTTGGATGGAACGGTTTAGGGCATATGTGAGTTGACTAACAGAAAGAAGATTGACATGAAAAGAAGAGACTCAAAAAGGTGAGCAGAGCCAACACGACTGAGAACCATTTGGTAAGGGAACTTGTGAAAGACATAGGAGTGTCACTGGTTATTGAAGAGGCTATTTGATGTGTAGCACCTCTATCAATAATCCAGTTAGCAGATTTGGAAAGATGTAAAGTGGATGAAGAACAAAAAGGCGTTGAAATACCTGTATAATTAGCACATGGAGGGTTTTTACCATTTCGGAGGAAGGCCTCAATTTGAGAAAACTCTTCAGGGTGAATTGAAGTGACTGATCGGGTATTTTGGTTGTAATATGTGCAGGCTCTCTGCTTGCTTGATTAGCAGCAACTTTTTGATTTTGATTTGGAGGTTGAACATCTTTTCCATGAAGCTTATGGCCAATGGGAAATCCAATTAAATAGTAGCACCTTTCAACTGTATGAGTTGTGCCATTACAGTAAGTGAACAACGGTGGCTTCTTAGACTATTGAGGTTTTCAGGAAGAGAGTGTCCACTTGGCATGACGTTGGTGGTCATAGTTTTGCTGTTTGAAATTAGGGTGAGATTTGACATTTATAGCATGAACTTGATCTGCTCCCTTATGTTCAACTAGTCTTTGCTTTTCATTTTCACAGAGGAGAATGAGCTTTCTTTATGGTAGGCAAAGGCTGCATCAACATAATTTGCCCTCTCACAGCAGAATAGGACTCGTTCAATCCCATAAGAAATTGTCCTAGCCTGACTTTTTCTTATTTTTCGTTCAAATGTTTCAGTCCTCCACAAGTACAAGTAATAGAAGGACTGCAAATCTTCAGTTCATCCCACAATGTCTTCATCTTAGTATAATAAGTGAAATTGGATTCTTGATTTTGTTTCAACTCAACAATGGATTGTTGAAGTTGATATTGTTAAAAAATCACCTTGTGAGAAGCTTTCTTGTAGATCTGTCCAAATTTCGGAAGGTGTCTCAACATAGAGAACACTATTGGCAAGGTCTTAACTCAATGAATTGAAGATCCAAGAAAGAACCATATCATTACAACGTTGTCATGCTTGATGTTTGGAATCATTCTCACATGGTGTAGGTATGATTCCTTTGATGAATCTCAATTTATTTTTAGCACTAAGACTCACCAACATCGATCGTCTCCACATAGCATAATTGGTTCCATCTAGTACTTTTGGAACAAGAATCATTCCAGGATGATCAGAGGCATGAATGAAAATAGGATCGGATGGATCTAGCGAAGGTAGACATGGTACAAACCACACTATTGGAACCAGTTTCTTGTGTCAATTGGTCTGAATACCTCTCAATGGATAGCTTCATCTCATGAAATAGACGGATGCGTCCCTAATTACAGCCTATAATCCTGTGGTAATGAAATCAAAATCGCCCTATACAAGGTAGCCTACAATCACTCGAGAGAATCATATTATACAAGGTAAATACAATATTTTCTATCTAAGAATGTACAGCTATACAATATATGTTAACATCCCCCCTCAAATTGATGATGATCAATTAGAAAGCATCAATTTGTTAATCATGAACTGATGTCGTTGACTAAATAGCGCATCGGTAAACACATCAGTTGTCTGCAATTAGGTTGAAATAGGAGGGAGAGTAATCAAATGCTTCATGAATGGAATGACAATCTACTTCAATGTGCTTAGTGCGCTCATGAAAGACTAGATTGGCAGCCATATGAATAGCACTTGTGTTATCAACATGAAGTGGAGTCGAAGCCAGTTGAGGGAACCAAGTTTGCCTAACAAGCCCCGCAACCACACAATCTCCGGACAGGCTGAGGACATAGCACGATATTCAGATTTGGTAGAGGACTTGGAGATGCGATCTTGCTTCTTACTCTTCCAAGATATAAGAGTGTCGCCAAGAAACATGCACCAACCGGTAACAAAACGTCAAGTATCCACACAATCAGCATCACTATAACCCATCAACTATAAAGAATTCCCATTAGAAAAGAATAACCCACGACCAGATGTGCCTTTAAGATAACAAAGAATCCGTCGGACAGCAGTCAAATTAGGGTAGCGAGGTGCCTGCATAAACTGACTAACATGTTGTACAGCAAAGGAAATATCTGGTCGAGTAATTATCAAATAATTTAAACTCTCGACTAGTTGTTAATATAAAGATGGATTGGGTAATAATTCACTCTCCTCTTGACGAAGCTTCAAATTAACCTCAGGTGGTGTCAGTACTGAGTTTCGATACTGAAGACCAGCCAATGTAAGAATCTCTTGGGTATATTTGTGTTGGTGCAAGAGCATACCAGTTGAACAAGAATGTACCTCAAGACCAAGAAAATACTAAAGGGAGCCGAGATCTTTCATATGAAAGACAGTTTTAAGGTGATGTTGGAGTTCTTCAATTGACTGAGAATCCGACCATGTAATAAATATATCATCTACATACACCAAGAGTACAACAAGTCCAGTGGCAGTCATCTTAAGAAATAGAGAGGAATCATACTGACTCTGAGTAAAACGGAAATCAAGAAGAGTGGTACGAAACTTTTCAAACCGTACATGTGGTGCCTGCTTTAACCCATATAAAGACCGCTTCAACCGGCAAACCTCAATGGTGGAATGAGTGAATAGACTATGAGGATGAGTCATATAGATATCTTCCTTCAGGTCCCCATGTAAGAATGCATTTTTTACATCCATTTGCACGAGAGACCAACCTTTAGAAGCAGCAATGGCCATAATAGTGCGTACTGAAGTCATTATGGATACGGGTGCAAAAGTCTCCTCATAATCAAGACCATATTCCTAACAATTCCCAAGAGCTACCAAACGGGCTTTATACCGATCTATAGTTCCATCAGATCGAAGCTTGATGGTATATACCCATTTGCATCCAATAAGTTTCACCCCATTAAGACATGGGACATCGTCCCATGTATGATTTTCCAATAGAGCCTGAAGTTCTTCTTGCATAGCTTTCTCCCAACATGGTTTGTTAATTGCCTGAGAATAAGAAGTAGGAACTATAATATGAGATAAAGTTGTAGAGTAACCATACCAATTAGGAGGGCGAGTAATGCGAGTGGATCGCCTAAATTTAGCAGAGTCTGGAACAGGATTAAGGTTGGGGGGTCTTCGTCTCTGATATACCATGCTGGGTTTAAAATGTTCAATAGATAGAGAGTCATCCGCAATTAACGAGCGAAGCTAAATCAGAAGAGTCCACGATATGCTGCTGGAAGTAATATTGATTCTCAAAGAAAACCACATTTCGAGATATACGTAAGTGATTTGCAACACCATCATAACAAACAAAACCTTTCTGAGCAATACTGTAGCCTATAAAAGCACATTGTACAGACTGAACAACAAGCTTATGTCGTTCATGAGGAGGCAGGTGAATAGAACAAATATACCCAAAAGTATGTAACATGTCATAACTAGGGTGTGTAACATACAGACGGAAATGAGGCGAGTCAAAGTCCAAATGCTGATCAAGAAGTCGATTAATCAGGTGTATGACTGTGTAGAGAGCTTCGACCCAAAATCTAGGGGGAACCAAAGATTCCAAAAGTAACACTCGGAACAACATCTAGTAAGTGACTATTCTTTCTTTCGACTACCACATTCTGTTGAGGAGTGTATGGATGAGAGCTTTGAGAGAAAAATACCCTTTTGTTGCAAGAAAGTTTGACAATCATGAGACGTATATTCCCCTCCATTGTCGAACCTTAGAATCTGAATGCGGGCACAGAATTGTAACTCAATGTAAGCTACAAAAGTTCTAAGAGTAGTACATACCTCTCTTTTAGAAAGAAGAAAATATATCCAAGTGTAACGACTTAAATTATCAATAAAAGTCACAAAATATTTATACTGAGCATATGAAGTTACGGGTGATATGCCCTAAACTTCTCTATGAATAATTTCAAAGTATTTACCAACAAGACTGCCTTGAGTGGGAAATGAAAGAGTCTTACTTATCCCAAGTTTACAAGTATTACAATCAACATTCAAATTGAAGAACTGAGATTGCTCTTTATTACTCCAAAAACCACATTTCAACAAATGAGACAATTAAAGTGTGTGGACGCCTTAATCTTTTAAGCCAAATTTCATGATTATGTCCAACAGTAATACAAGCTAAAGACATAGCAGTAGGAATAGTAAACTGTAACGGAAACAATATCCCAACTTTATGCCTCTTTGGGATTACTTTCCCCGACCCTAATCCTGCACAATAAAATCAGTACGAGAGAAACACATCATAGTTATTATCAGCTAATTGACCAATTGAAATCAAGTTTGTAGATAAGTTCGGAGACACAAAATCATTATCAAAGCAAGACACAATATCACAAATAGCAGTGATATGGAGAGTACTGCCATTAGCAATCTGAATGTGTTGTGTGCCAGTATAGCGTCGATGTTATGTAAGGAATTAGAACTACCTATTATGTGATTTGATGCCCCTGAATCAACAAACCAAGGCGAAGAAACAACATGACCCTTACCTTGTAAGCCCAAGGCAGAAAAGGCGTAAACAATCATCTGTTGTACCATTTTTGGTGCAAAAACAGGTCGACTGATGCTAGCTTGTGAGAGTGCCGGAGTTGAACTTGGGCCTGAAATGCATTAGCATGTCAATTTGAAGGTCATGTGGGACAGTCTTCGATGATATGCCCTGGTTGCTTACAGTAATTGCAAACTTTCTGATGATAGTTACGAGCAATATGACCGTATCCTTTGGAGCGAAAACACTGAAGTTTACCCTTCCCCCGTCCTTAGACAGCATATGGAACGTTGACCACCTCAAAAGTGGAAGAATCAGCGCCAATACGAGTTGAGTAGCCAGTCGTTGCTCTTTACGCAAAAGTTCACCTATACATACATCCAATGAAGGAACTGGATCACGATTTAATAAACCCGCTCGAACCACTTCAAATTTGGGTCGTAATTTCATAAGAAATTGATCCCGTTTACTAACCTACCTGTTGAAGTGCTAATAAGGCCGCTGCAGGGACCTTAGCATGAATTATGTTGAAGTACTCACTTCATAAGTTCAAAAATTCAGAATAATATTACTCAATAGTAAGATTGCCTTTAGTGTAATTGGCAATCTCTAACTCCAATTGAAATCTTCTTGCATTATTGTCCTAATACTAAATATGCTTTAAATACTCCCACATCTCCTTTGCAGTCGTGAATGAACGTAAATTATTCACCATGTGTGCCTCCATAGACCCAAAAATTCAAGAAATAATATGAACATCCTTCGTTTTCCATGCACTGAGATCCTCGGCATCTCCAGGTGCTTCAGAGGACCCATCAGTATAACCCCAAAGCTTATTCCCTTTTAAAAACATCTTAGACTAGAATTCCCATGTGGAATAATTCTTTCGTGTGAATATAACACAAAATGCTTCCATTAACATATCACCTTACTGAACAATCCAAATAAAATTGGCTCACAAAAAAATAAAATCCGCTAAATGAAATCGGCCCCACTCTAAAGTAAAATTCGCTAAATAAAATTGACCCATTCAAAGTAAAGTTCGGCAAAAAAAAATTGGCTCACACATTAAAATTCGCCAAATAAAACTGGTCGACACAACCACATGCACGACCCACACGTGAAACAACCCACCACAGGAAATTAACATTCACAGTCCAATAAAATACTTTGAAATATCAAAGCCCAAGTTACACAAATTCAGGAGCACCAAAATCCACGTTCACTAGACAAAACTAATTCGTCGACACAACAAATCGTTGGCAGATCGACGGTACCACAAAGTTGATCAGAGAATCAACTGTAACCCAACAGGTCTACGGTATCCCATAATCGAACAGAAACAGTGACATCGAACGCACCAAAATCATGTGTCTATGATACAGAGACATCGAAACCACCGAAAATCCACGCTGGTCGCAAGTAGATGAAGTCGCCGACCTGGAATTGGTCGACCCAGATTCTCAAACCAAAGTTTTCGACAAGGAGTTGATCAACCCAAAGCGAAATCAAAGTCGAAACCTCCAATTACACTGTTGATGGGAGTAAGACTAAAGGAAGTTAAAGATCCAACTATGGATTCCAGAGGTAGGCTTTGATACTGTGTTAAAGTTTTAGGCTGAATACTGTTCCCGTTTCGGATCTCTTCCATCAAATAGAAAATTACATCCTAAGTACAATTACAATAATTTACAATCAATTATGTGTGTAATTATGGTAGATGAATATTGTGTAATCTTCTCCAATCTCATTGACAATATATATATATAATTCTCTCTCTCTCTCTCTCACACACACACAAGCATATTTTGTTTATTTGGATGTCAACATTTTGCTCTGCTTGTGTGTATGCAGCAAGTAACCCCTTTAGAACAGTGTGAATGGTTGAACAAGTTATTGCTGGATTTATGGCCAAATTATATAAGCCCAAAGCTTTCTTCAAGATTCTCATCTATTGTTGAGGTAACTATTCAGTTCTCCTACATTTATGGACCGGTTTTATTATTCTATATTCATGGATGTGTACACATACACTTGTGATGTAACATTTTCAAAAAATCCATCATGCTGTAATTAGGTTAAAATAGAGTACTATAAATGTCGTTCCGTAGTATGCTAGTATAACCAATATTGTGAATTCGCTTTGCATCAAACCCACTCATTTTACTTTAGCCTTTAAAGATCGTCAATAGCAGAACATAATTCTCTCTTAGCTAATAAAACTCAAAACACTCGTTCCATCTCCTAATGGTATCAAGACCATTGTTTGCATGTGGGTTTATCATTTTTAATCTCTCTCTCTCGAACAATTACGTACCTTGGAGGATAAAAGTGAGCTTTTATTTCTTTCTCTAATGCTTTATTGTCTTCCCCTTCTAAATGTGCAGAGACGCTTGAAGCATCGAAAACCAATGTTGATCGTAAGTTTTCCTTTTTCATCTACATCACTTTACAGATTTGTTGCCTACTGTTAATTTTGAAGCATAAAAATGATAGCTGATAAAATGCAAATATTTCTATAGGAGAAGATTGAGTTACAAGGATTTTCACTAGGTTCTCAACCTCCTATATTAGGACTTCATGGAATTCGCTGGGCAACTTCAGGCAATCAGGTCTGGTTTCTGTGTTAGTTGTAATTTGATGTGTTAGTTCACATGCTTCAAGTTGAACAACATATTCGAACTTTGAACAAAAAAGATTTAGTGCTTGTTTGATAGTACTTTTAAGTGCTTATAAATTGTGGGTTCTATAGTATGTGAGGATAAAATGTAGTTTGACCAACTACTAAGCACTTATAAGCTTTGCCAAACTTAGAGTAATACTTCTTTTTATCTGAAAAGTGCCTAATAGACATCGCTTCATTTACGTATGTGTATATATTATGGATATGATATGCTTTAAGAGATACACAGACATCTGAAAGAAAAAAAAATCTCGAAAAGAAGAAGCTGGTTGAGTGAAGTCACTAGACCGGATAACTAAGGGTTTGTTTGGAAGATATTTTTTGAAATCATTTTTTTCCATAATAATTTCAACCACACATTCTATGGGACTCATAACTTTCCCTAATTTTAAATACATATTCTCCAAAAAAAATCATTTTCACTTGGAAAAATCTCTCTAAAACTAACTCTAGATACAGAAAGGTAGAAATATGATTCACCTCATGATAAAGATAGGATAAAACGTAAATTTCAGATTAAGGTACAATATTTTAGTATACATGTGCAGACTCAACGTATAATTTGTAGATAGCACTATTTCAATGCTAGATCTGATAAGAAAGCAGTTTATTAGCTATTGGCCTCCGTTCTTGGCTGTTAAATATCTATGGGCTCCGTTATTATCCTCAGGTAGGAGGCGATGGTGACCAAAATTTAATATTCACTCTCATTCATTGTGAAAATGGAGAACCAATGCTTTTATCTCATGCCTTCTGCAGATTTGTTAGTTTATTTCATATTACATTAATGTGTTACATTTCTTGTTTTCATTTATCTATCATGCTGATTGTATTTGTGATTTGAGCTCGTTATATACTTTACTAATTCCTATGATTGTGCATGTATGATCCTCAAATCCCTTGTCTCGTTCTTTTATTTCCTGGACAAATATATAACTGACACTTCATATGAAAACAGCGAATTATGCGTCTGGGTTTTGACTGGGACACAACTGAAATAAACATCATGCTGTCTGCTAAGATGGCAAAGCCATTAACAGGAACAGCTCGGATCGTCGTAAATAGCATCCATGTCAAGGGTGATGTATGTACCATATTTTATCTTATTTACTCATTATTTTTTGGACTAATGTTTGGGAAAATATCATCTCTCATCAATACTTCATGTTGATTACTTTAATAAAATTATGTTTATATTTGGGATAGCAGTTTGATTATATGGATTTTGTTTATTTATATAGTTGCTCACTGTTAAGTTGTTACTTAGCTCCACTCTGCATGGAAGTGCATGTTGATCATAGTGATGACTATAATTTAGGAAATCTAAATTTAGAATCTATGAGAAGTACTACCTCTAATTAATTCCTTCTTTTCTTTATTTTGAATGTTCTGTCAATTCAGCTTCTACCACCTATAATTTAACTATTGCCCTAGGCCAGAGTACATCAGTAGTTTACTCCCCCTTATAGAAAGTTATTTGATTCTCACTATTTATGATGCACTTTTTTGTGCTATTTCTTGAGTTGCAAAATTTTGTTATATTGAAAGCTCTAAGATTTCCCTGCAGGCATTGTTTATTAGATATAAGTTGAGCAGAAAAACCAAAGGTTAGAGAGCTTCATTCTACTTAACTATGAGGATGATATTTTATGTACTCCTGTTCTATATATTTGTCACATATTTGAGTTCGAAAACTTCTGAAAATATTGCATATTGTTTGTATCCTTTTTCGTAACTTTGAAATTGTTATGCTGCGAAATAATAATGTCAAACTTCTGTTTTACAGCTTCTTATGATGCCAATTCTAGATGGAAAAGCTATTCTGTATTCATTTGTATCAACTCCAGACGTGAGAATTGGTGTTGCTTTCGGGAGCGGTGGAAGCCAATCTCTACCTGCAACAGAACTACCGGGCGTTTCGTCATGGCTGGTAATGGTCCTCATTTGATTACATTTTGGATTTTTGTAAAAAAACAATATTCAGTTTTAAGTAGCAACCAACATTTCTTATTTCTATTTTAATTCATCTGTATTGTTTTCTCAAATTATAATTAGATATCACTGATATTGGAGACAACACAGTTGATGAAATAACCAGCTTTGTAATTGAAAAAAAATCTTCGTGAATCCTTCTCAAATATTTTGTCTCTCATTTTTAAGCACTAGATTTGCCACCTCAATAACAATAAACAGTACTTTTGTCCCTATTCTGGAGCAGAACTAGTAAGCTTTAACTGCGATTTTCGAAGAAGGGGAAAAGAGTAGTTAACACGAGGAATTCCTTTTCGCGGACTTAATTTCTGGCTAAAGTTTGTAGGGATGATTTTGTGAAGGAAGTGGCTAAAGTGAGTTTTGGGGGCTGTTTTGGGAGTTGATAAACAGTGACTAAAAATAATGGACCATGGACAATACTCTTAATAATTTAACAGCTTTTTAATACAAAATAGGAAAAGCGACTAACTCTAAATGTGGTAAAACTTGTTCTGAATCTAACTAATCGTGGAGTTCCTTATTTTTCCTTCTTTTCGTGCATATGATCCACATAATATTCATTCCCTGTTTTCACTTATATCATTTGCAGGTTAAACTTGCCACTGATACGCTAAGTAAGAGAATGGTTGAACCTCACCGCCAGTGTCTTCCTTTGCCAGCCTCAGACTTACAAAAGAAAGCTGTCGGTGGTGTACTATATATCACAGTTCTCTCTGCTAGAAAAATCTGTAGGAGCAGTAGGAAGGGCAGCCCCTCCAGAAGACAAAAGTGTTTGGAAATAGATTCTTGTGAAGAGGATCAACTTGAGAAGAAAAAGCTGCAGACATTTGTGGAGATTGAACTCGAAGAATTGACGAGGAGAACAAATGTGAGAACAGGATCTAATCCTACTTGGGACTCAACATTCAATATGATCTTACATGACAATGCAGGAATTCTTAGATTCCATCTGTATGAATGTACTCCTGCCAGTGTGAAATATGACTACCTTACGAGCTGTGAAATTAAGGTAGTCTTTTGTCGCTAGCTGTCTCCAATTTGAGGTTATGCAATGTGATTTAGAATGTTCGAGTTTTGATGGTCTCAGTTTGATACAATTTTGACACGATTATGCAAAAACTTTGTTCTGCATTGGGGAAAAACTGAACAATTGTATGTCTAATTCATGTTTCCTATTGCCTTAGAGGGTGTACATCGTAGATTATTTTTCTGAAAGAAGATTAGGTTCCCAGCATTTGATATTGCGTTAGCTTGTTTCGACACTTCCTAACATGATCTCCTCCTAATCATTACAGATGAGATATGCTCCGGATGACTCAACCATATTTTGGGCGACGGGAGCTGATTCCACCGTGATTGCCGAGCGTGCTGAGTTATGTGGAAAAGAAATTGAAATGACAGTTCCATTTGAGGAGGTTAATTTAGGGGAGGTATGTTTTATCCATTTTCTTGTGGATCGCTAACCACTGAGGCTATATAAATCTAAATGTCCGGTTTCCCTTTCTATATATTATTTTCTGAATTTAGACCATCCATATTGGTAAATAAGACAGCTGCTGTTAAGATATCAAATAGAAAGTGCATATGAATCTGGTCAGGGCGATATTAGGCATCAGGGCGTGTAATGTACTGAGCCACCTTTCCAGCAGTAATTGAAGAAATTGATATTTGGATGTCTTTGTAGTAATATCCATTCAAATTCACCCATTGTTATTGGTGGAAACTAATAATCCATTAAATTAAATGGATCTTAATAAGGTCTAATAACATCCAAAAACAATCATTTAGTTGAATACAACAATTTATATCTTGTTATTATATGCAAGTAGCGAACGTGTAATTTATCATGACTCTCTTCTCGTACTTGGATCCTCCATTACTGCTCCACCAGTGGCATAATGCACTTTAAGCTTCACCGATTGTAAATGCACATGAACATCTTTGTGTCTTCTATAGTCTCTTATTACCACCATGGCACCACCTCCAGCCCAATCTGCACACCCACCACACAACACCAAAGCCTCGAACCACCCAACCCTGGGCACCCCCTATTAATACACTCGAAGATAACCTTCTCTGATGCAATGAACGACAACTTCTATGATCACTATGCAACCACAGCTGCCACATACACCTATCACCTTGCTTTGCCACCAGATTGGTGCTGTTTCTTTTTATTACAACTTCTATGAATGTAACTGAATAATGTAAACAAAATTTTTTTGAGTTGTATAACTCTTTTTGCATCATATATTCATACCCGTATTAAAAAAACTATATTATTGAACTATTTTGCCGATAAACAGACCTTTGTTGTTTAAAACCACCTTGCAGTTGACGGTGAAGCTTGTATTGAAAGAGTGGCAATTTGCAGATGGTTCACACAGCTTGACTAATTTCAATCTGAGCTCTCAGCATTCACTAGATGGGGAATCAAACTTTATCTCAAAAACTGGGAGGAAAATTTGCATAACTGTGGTTGAAGGGAAGGACCTTATTGTGAAGGACAAAATTGGGAAATCTGGTCCTTACGTTAAATTGTATTATGGGAAGGTATAGATCTCATTTTCTTCATTTGTGTGCTTCTTACTGTCATTTAAAATTTTCATTCATCATTTCTGATCGAATAAAACTTTGGTCCAATACCTTTAATTTAAATATATGTTGGTGAGACCTGTTAATGTAGTAAACAGTCATTTATGTTGTATATGGATATATGGAAGCACTAATATGTATGTTCTTAATCGAACTACTTCGACTCCATTGATGTATATATTTATTCGCAGGCTTCCAAAAGAACCAGAACCGTCTCATATACTTCAAATCCAGTCTGGAATCAGAAGTTTGAATTTGATGAAATAGGAGGAGGTGAATATTTAAAGATAAAGTGTTACCAAGAAGAAACATTTGGAGACGAGAGCATTGGTAGTGCACGAGTTAATTTGGAAGGTCTTATAGAAGGTTCGATAAGAGATGTCAATATTCCCCTCGAAAAAGTGAATTCTGGAGAGCTGCGGCTTCAAATTGAAGCAGCAAGAGTTGAAGACGATGAAGGAACTAAGGTATGCTTATTTTAAAGTGAAAGCTTCCGAATATGATTTGGGATGTGAAATTTTTAAACATCCATTCGAGCATGTTTCGCTAAGCTTAAAAATAAGAAAACTTTTTGCTTCTAAAACTTATCCGACCCCGAGCTTAGACTGATAGGTAGATTCCATTATGATTTAACGTCTTTCACCGTCCAATGGGAAGCTAGTGAAATCTTTATAATGATTATTTGTGTGTTTTGGCATTCTTCAGGGTTCACACGCAAGTTCAGGTAATGGTTGGATTGAACTTGTTCTGATCGAAGCGAGAGATCTTTTTGCTGCTGATCTCAGAGGAACAAGTGATCCATATGTGAGAGTACACTACGGAAACTTGAAGAGAAGTACTAAGGTTGGACGTGTGTAACTAATGCATATCCTTTCTTCAGCTTTCTTGTAGTTTATCACTTCTTTTGGCATCAACTTACTTTGGCATGACCTTGCAGGTTATTTATAAAACACTGAATCCGAAATGGCATCAGACTTTAGAATTTCCCGATGATGGTAGTCTCCTCGAGTTGCACGTAAAAGATCATAACGCCCTGTTGCCCACATCAAAAATAGGGGATTGTGTAGTCGAATATCAACTGTTGCCTCCCAATCAGATGGCTGACAAATGGATACCACTTCAAGGAGTAAAACGGGGCGAGATCCATATTCAAATTACACGAAAAATCCCTGAATTGGAGAAGAAACCAAGCTCAGACTCTAAAATGTCCCCAGCTAAAATGCACCATCTAATTTCTAATCAGGTTACTACTATCACCATATCTTGTGCTCTGTTTAGCATGGATTTTGAAAAGCCAAAAGCTTCTCTTAATACTAAGAAGCTGTTGTTGGACCTATTTGGGTAGTTTTCTGGAAATACTTTGTCTAATTAGAAGGATTTTTAGAGGAAGTTCACCCAATATGCCTCTCCGAAAGCTTCTTTACAAAAAGCAAAAGCAAAAGTTATTCCAAATAGGCCCTTAGTACATTATGATCAAGTCTTCTTTTCTAATATAATATCTCATATTCGATGTTGGATTTGATCAGATGAAGGATATGATGATTAAGCTTCAGTCGTTGGTAGATGATGATGATTTTGAAGGAGTTTCAAAATCATTAAGTGAGCTCGAAAGTCTGCACGAAACTCAAGAAGAGTACATGGTTCGGCTTGAGACAGAGCAGGAGCTTCTTCTCAACAAGATAAACGAGCTCGGACAGGAAATAATTAACTCGACACCCTCCTTGAGCAGAAGAGTTACCATTCCTTGACAAAACATGTTACATTTTTTTCCTCCTATTATGGGATTTTTCAAAAATTTATGTAGAAGGTAATAAAATCTTGAACACACGAACTCTTGAAGCCTTGTAACTGTATCATGTTAGCGTATATGTGGATAAGTATATATGTACCACATCTAGATAACTGCTCNAGAGTTACCATTCCTTGACAAAACATGTTACATTTTTTTCCTCCTATTATGGGATTTTTCAAAAATTTATGTAGAAGGTAATAAAATCTTGAACACACGAACTCTTGAAGCCTTGTAACTGTATCATGTTAGCGTATATGTGGATAAGTATATATGTACCACATCTAGATAACTGCTCCAAAAGGTGTTATATTATACATATCCTGATATTTCCGCAATTTTTTTTATAGATATCTCCTCGGGACCTAAAAAAAAAAAAAAAAAACCCAATAAAAAGGAAAAAAATGTTAAAAAAAATATAAATCATGATTGTCATAATGCGTGCACCAAAAGCATATTTGTGCAAACGGTCCCAACCTAAGGCCCTCTTGTGGAATCAGAATATAACCTTTGGATCATGGCACTGACATCCCCATGTGTACGTTTAAGGGAGTAAATTATCCTTTTAGATGATTCCAAATTTTTTTTATTGGAATGCCGGCTACTTAATGGAGAAAGAAAGATAGAGAATGGAAGACAAGAAAGAACACTTTGACCATTATCACCTGTAAGCTGTAGAATGAGAGAGTTTAGAAGATACCTATTTTCAATTAGAGCTACGACTAATGATTTGTCATTGATACAACGTTAAGGTAAATGAGTCCGAACCTTGCTTGTACATGAGATAGAATTTCAGTTCCATCTTAATTAGAGAAGCTTTATAAAATGGACTTGAATATATCCATAAATATTCGTATTTATGATTTCAAGTAATCCAGTATTCCGTTGGAACCTTTAGTAGTTTGTTATGGTCACTTTTGTAAAGATTTGTATTAAGATTCCATCATTTACTAACCCTTTTCATTCTCTCTATGGAGATGTATTGCATATCCCAATCTCCTTAGCCAAAGTTTAGAGGAGATTGTCTAGCTTTCTCGACCAGCTATTCATTTGCTAAGAAATAGAGTAAATACATACATTTCTAGAAGATAACAAACGTACATTCTAATACTCAATGAGTAGCCATGATGCTTAACTTAGTTCCTTGGCTCACTATAGTTGCAAAGACTTTCTTATACGCATGCCTCCATAACACAAAATGAAGAGCTTGATCAAACATCTCACGGTATGAATTGACGATAGTAATACAATACGTGCACGAAAGTATCAAACTCGTGTAGAATTAGAACCTATGCTTTCAATCTTGGCATTGACGCAGGTGGGCAATTTGTCCACTTAGACTGATTCCGATAAAAAAAGAATTATTTAATGTTTTTGTGAATTATAATTTTTTCTTTTCTTTTTCGTGTTAGTTACAATTTGACAAATTGGAGGGCGGGAGTATAAATATGGAGAGTAAGTAACAATTCAAAAATATCCAATTTTTTTTTTTCCTTTCGCCCCTACTATCTTATCTTCTCAACCAGTCCAACTACCAGCACAAACTTAGCAAAAACTGCTGCCGGAAATGGCCCTTTCGACGGCGAAATTAACAGAACTTCCACTTCCCCCGCGCTTTTTCTCCGCACTCCCTTTTTCTTGCCGGAAAACAAACCCATTTTCTCATTTACTCTTTAAACCCTTTTCTTCTTCCCTCCGCTCCACCCCGTCTACAAAAGTTACAAAAATCCCTTCCCAAAAACCCCATAACTCCCATTCTTCTTCTTGGCTTAATAAATGGCCTTCTCCTCCTACTCCAGCCTCGCCTTCCCCTCCTCTTAAACAGGGTTCCAAGAAACCTGACCCGAATTCGGATACAACTCATGTTGGAACTACCGCCATCGAGCGAATTGTACTTCGGTTGCGAAATCTTGGGTTAGGGTCGGATGATGAAGAAGATGATGAGGACGGTGATATAAATTCAAGTTTGAATTTGGATTTTAATGATTCGGAGAGGTTGTTAGATGGGGAAGAAAAGCTGGGGGATTTGTTGAAGAGAGATTGGGTGAGGCCTGATACAATTTTGCTCGAAAATGAAGATGATGAGGATGATGCGTTGTTGCCATGGGAGAGGGGTGTGAATGAGGAGGAGGAAGTGGATGAGGAGAAAGGAGGAGTTAAGAGAAGGGCGGTGAGAACCCCAACTTTAGCGGAGTTGACAATAGAGGACGAGGAGTTGAGGAGGCTGAGGAGGATGGGGATAACTTTAAGGGAGAGGATAAATGTGCCTAAAGCTGGAATCACTGGTGAAGTTCTTGAGAAGATTCATGATAAGTGGAGGAAGTGTGAGCTGGTGAGGTTGAAGTTTCACGAGGTGCTAGCCCATGATATGAAGACTGCCCACGAGATAGTTGAGGTTGGTGCTTTCTGAATGTTGAAACTTTAATCACATGATTATGATTTTTCGACAAGATTGTTACTTTTAGTATCAATCTAGTTCTTTGGATTTTTGTGGATATTGTTTTTGTTGTTGCTATCATAATAGTACTGCATATCAAGTACTCTTAGTGAGATTTGAACCTTGTAATTCATTCTTTGTAGATCAAGGAGATCATGTTTATCAATTGCAGCATGTCAAATAATATTAGTGATAGGCGTGAGTAATTGAGTTACAAATTGAGCCCAATGTATACAAATATCATGTCTCTTGTAGCGCTTTGTTCAATTTTCAGCTGGAACTGGAGCTTTGTATTTATATCTTGGGTTAATACAGCAACATGTTGTGTAAATGGGAGTTTTATTCTAATCACGGCTGCACGAAGTCATGTTGTATAACTAGAATAAATTATGTGCTTATTTGGTAGTGATTTTAAGTGCTTATAAGTTGTGAATTTTATGGAATGTGTGGATAATAAGTAGGTAGTATGGTGTGAGTTTCATGAAATATGTGGATAAAAATTATGTTGGATCTGCTTAAATTATAATTTAAATTTTGTCAAACATGACGTGTATTAAAATGGAGTTGAACATAAATTTAGAAACTGCATTTCCTTAGGTCTCTATTGTTGTCGTTGCTTGTTACCATTTAGTTTGCGTGTTGCTTGTTATACCTTTTGCTTAGGAGTTTGTTGTATGCCTTAACTTTTGAAGTTTTCCAAACTTAAGACAGACGACTGTGAGAGTAGGAATGTAGTGTAGTCTTCAGTGGAAGAAATATTGGATTGACTTTGGTCATGGGCTTCATCTCGTCATAAGAGTTCTAATATATATGAATTGGAGTCCATGATGCATTAATGACAATGATTAACTTTAAATGATCAAATCCGCTTTTTGAGAAACATATAGAGTGTATACTAACCGAACAAAATTGAGATTGGTTAGGAGTACATTATGGTAGGATTAGTCACCGAGGCAAACAGGTTTTAGGGGGGTGTATTCATTTGGAACTTTTAAATACTTTTGAGGATTTAAAAAGTATTCAATTGAGACCCTTGAAGACTCTCTAAAAGTTTATGGGTATTTAATTGAGACTTTTGTAGGTTTTTAAAAAGTCTTTAAAAGTGACGGGGTATTCAATTGATTTTTTTAAAAAAAATCTCTATAAGTTATGCGGTATTCAAATAGACTTTACCCAAGAAAATTTTGTGGGCATAATGGTTCTCGAAAATATTAATTAGGTACTAAGAAAGATTGTAAATTTTCAGATATATAATGAATTTGTAAGATGAAAAGTTTTTAAAAATCTTTAATCAAAGTCTACAGAAGTCTATGAAAAACTTTTATTAATTCTTACCAAATCCATAGAAGTAACTTAAAAGTCAATAAAATCCACAAAAGTCACCCACTTAAAAAAGTTTATAGAAGCGTTTATAGTTAAATACACCCCCCTTTGTGTTACAAGAAAGGGAAAATAAAAAAGTGAGACATGACCGTTTAAAATCTTCATAAAAAAAATGATGGAAACAGGATTTATTTCTTTATCTAATATTGAAATGTGAAAATAATATTTTAAAAATAGGAGTTCTGATGTTTGATGTGACGTCTTTAATTGAACCGATGAAAGGTTCTGCATATTAAAATCATAACTATCAGATTAATCCTGCTCCATTGTAATGATGTCCAAGCAAGAACTTTTAAAGCATGTCTGGGAGTTGTTTGAATACGGTTTAAATTATAAATAGTTAGAAATGGGTGTTGGATAAATGGGTAGTACTTTTAGGTCCTACGAAACATGCGAGTTAAAAGTGATTTGATCGTTGATGAACAGATTATAATGGTAGCCAAACATGGGCTTAGTTTCTCATTGCTGATGTTATATCCTCTTGTTGTTTCAGTTGAACAAGTAGAAATACACGTGGAATAAATAAATACTAACCACTTTCTCTCATCAGCGCCGAACAAGAGGACTAGTTATATGGAGGTCTGGAAGTGTTATGGTGGTGTTTAGAGGAATTAACTATGAAGGTCCTATTTCAAAACCTCAAAGGATGACTGGTGAAGGTGATGCTGTTTTTGTCCCTAATGTTTCCTCCCCTGACAATACGGTTGTAAGGAGTAGCAATGATGGTAGTTCAGTTTCTGAGAAGAGCTACCCAGTTCTCTCTGGCCGTGCTGAAAGTATGACTGAAGAAGAAGTTGAATACAATAACCTACTAGATGGTTTAGGGCCACGTTTTGAAGATTGGTGGGGTACAGGAGTCCTTCCTGTTGATGCTGATTTACTTCCTCAGTCTATTCCAGGATATAAAACACCTTTTAGGCTTCTCCCCACTGGAATGCGTTCACGACTAACCAATGCAGAGATGACTAACTTAAGGAAGATCGCTAAATCTCTTCCTTGTCATTTTGCTCTTGGTATGTTAAACACCTGTTATATACTTTTGATTTCTTCATTTATGTATTTTGACATCAATTCTTCTGGTTATCATCACAGGAAGAAATAGACACCATCAAGGTTTAGCAAAAGCCATAATTAAGCTTTGGGAGAAAAGTTTAGTTGTAAAAATTGCTGTAAAGCGTGGAATCCAGAATACAAACAACAAAATAATGGCTGAAGAAATAAAGGTGTGATGGTTTTTTTGCTCAATATGTGAGATATATGTCTCTTATCCTCACTATTTTGTGTTGGTCAGCTGCAATTCATATTTCCGTGCAATGTCAGTTTGACAGAGCTGCAATCCCAAGATGGGTGACTTTGCTTTTTACAAATTCCATTGAAGTGTTTTACCTGAAAATCTAGCTTGTTACTTGTTTTGATTTAATCATTTTCTTTAGTCACAATGATGCAAGTCCTATTTGGTGTTATGCGCTTTCTTTCGAGTTTATAGAGGTGCATTTCAGAAGGTTGGAAGATTATGGCAGATGTTATTGGACTTCTGTTTCTATCAGTTCTGAAAGTGCTTTCAGTTCTATTGCATCTCTGGACAGTAGCTGTCACATAATTTCCAGTGTCAGTGATATAATTATGCCCCTGTTTGGTTTAAGCTAAAAATCAGTTTTTAGTAAATTTTGATAAAAAGTTGATAAAATTTGTGGTTAAAAGTTGATAAAAGTTGTGGGTACCATGAATTGTGTGGTTGAAAATGAATTTGGAGGAAAAATTAGTTATGAAAAATGGGGGCCAACAAGGGCTATAAATGTAGAATACATTAAAATGAATTTTGATGCGCATGAGGCAGGAGCTTTTACTCAAGTTGCTATTATTATTTCACTGTAGCATGACGAGACAACCATTTAATAGGTTTTCAATATCCTGGAATAACTTTTTAAGTTTTTAGCTATTGATGTTATTGATGGTCAACTACTATGTTTGGTTTAAATCTCATTTCATTCTTACACACTTGTTTCCATTCTTTTTCCTGTCTGTGGTAGACATTAACAGGGGGAGTCTTGCTGCTGAGAAACAAATACTACATAGTTATATACCGGGGAAAGGATTTTCTTTCACCTACTGTGGCTGCTGCTTTAGCCGAAAGACAGGAAAGGACAAAACGGATACAAGACGTCGAAGAGAAAGTTAGAAGCGGACCAGCAGAAGCAGTGTCTGTTGTTGAAGATGAAGGAGCCCTTGCGGGTACTTTGGCAGAGTTTTATGTGGCTCAGGCCCGGTGGGGAAGAGACATGTCTGCTGAGGAACATGAGAAGATGAAAGAAGAAGCATCCAGAGCTAGCACTATGAAAGTGATCAAACGACTTGAACATAAAATAGCCATTGTAAGAAATAATAAAGCCAAAATCATTATCATGCATTTACAATTTCGAATTTAGATCAAAGGTGTAAATAGGTCGAAACAATCCAGGTATCAATGACTCAATGTCGTAACACTATTCTTTAAAAGTTAGTATTCTAAATCAAGCTCAAATTATGGGATCGAGAGAGTATTTCTCATGCATTTGCAAGATTCATAGTTTAAGTTTTAATACGAGGAAAGAACCCTGGATATTGTCCGAAAGCTTCTCCCATAGTCCTTTTGATTCTTCAGTGACCAAATTGGGCGATAGCCAGTTATCTTTGTTTCTATTACGCTTAAATTTGTCATAATTGTTTTTTCCTTATACAATTGTTCAATCACATCTTCACGTAATATTCAATTACTACTTTGCAATAAAAGGTTTATCCCTGGTCAATAAGAGGTGTTTGATCAGTTTGATTTTTTCTATATAGACATTAGGAGTTCTGTTTTCTTTATTTAGCTTTTCATGTTGGTGGTTCACCTTATTTATTTTGGTCATTAACTGAATACACAAACAGTCTCAGGCTAAGAAGCTCAAGGCAGAGAGCCTGCTATCTAAAATAATAGCATCTTGGGTTCCTGCTGGTCCTTCGGATGACCAGGAAACAATTACAGATGAGGAAAGAGTTATGTTCCGTCGGGTTGGATTAAGAATGAAAGCATACTTACCACTCGGTGAGTAATCATCATCATAGAGTACTATGCAAAAGAACTTATCATTTCATTGAGTGTATGTTCTGTATTATTTAGCCAAAAAAGGAGTGCGTATATTTCTATTACCAGAAGAGAGAAACACTGTTTCATTATTATTATCTACCAGGCATTCGTGGCATTTTTGATGGTGTTATTGAGAACATGCATCTACACTGGAAACATAGAGAGCTTGTGAAATTGATATCAAAGGAGAAAGAACTTGCTTTTGTTGAAGAAACTGCAAGACTGTTGGAATATGAGAGCAGTGGAATTCTGGTGGCAATAGAAAGAGTCCCAAAAGGTTATGCTTTAGTTTACTATCGTGGCAAGAATTATCGCCGACCTATCACTTTGAGACCAAGAAACCTTTTAACGAAGGCAAAAGCACTGAAACGTAGAGTGGCCTTGCAGCGATATGAGGTTTGTTGATTCTTAACATTCCAATTTTAATTCAAATAAACAATGATCTTGATAAAATATGAAAGTTGATTTAGATTATTTGAATGCATAGTTGACGAAGCTGTCTTTGACATTAATGTGTAGGCTCTCAGTCAGCACATATCTGAACTGGAGAAAACCATAGAGCAAACAAAGCAACAAATAGTAAGTGATCATTCTTTGCACGATTAATTTCAAAACAAAATGACTCGAGATAGTGGTGCCTCATGATTTTGTTGATTAATCATGTAGTGCCAGTTAATTTAGCCAAAACTCTTACATCCTCCATTTTTCATGTGTCATCCCTGTATGTTTAAAGAGTTTAGTGACTTGAACCTGTTTTAGTTGTCTGAACAATTTTTTTATGATATCTTCTGACCTGATTTACGTGTTGATCGTTATGTTAATTTTTCTGACAACTCCCCCTCTTTTTCTCTGAGGAAGCTCACCAACTTGTCCAATAATTTGCTGCAGGCTTATTTGATTTCCTTTGGTACCTACTTATGAGCATGTTTAGCCAAGTGTAAAAAAAGTAAAATATACTAAAAAATTCTCCGAACACGTTTGGCAAAAAAGAAAAAAAAAATGTAATTTTTAGTTCAAAAACTTTCTTTTTAGAAATTTTTACTATTCTCAATTACTTTTACCTTTCTTTCGTTTTTTTTTAAAAGTACTTTTACTTTTCTTTTTGAGTTCAGTGAAACATCCTCAATCTCTGTTTACCATAGAAATTGTAGTTTCTTGGTGCTATAGATGAATAGATCTTCCTCTTATCGGCACCCCTATGTTGAAGACATCCTTCAAGAAATATAAATAAGAATACCCAAAAATGAAAAATATCTGCCACGTTTGTATTCGTGCAGTCATACTAATGGAGAAGGCCTTATCTTGAAGATTATTGTTGATTTTATTTTATTTTATTTTTTCCTACCATAACCATCATTGTTAGGCTTTTTCATCATTTTCAATATTCTTAATAGGGTGATTCAAAACATCTGGAGAATAGCGAGCTCTGGAATTCAGAGGATGACGGCCAATTTAATTGTGCTTCTGAATCAAACCAAGTGAGGGACCCTTTTTTTATGTGTGATTTTACTTTGTACACATTATCTTTAATCAATGAAAACGTATCTGAGGATGATTGCTTGAAGGGCTTAACTCACAATTAAAAAGAAGAGAGTATATTTTTTGCTTATAAAGTGTGTATTAGTTGTGGGACCTATGGAATACGTGGATAGTAAGTTATGGGTCTTAAATGTGGGGATAAAAAAAAAAGTATGTTTTGACTAGCTTAAATTTTTTTTTTAAAGCTTTGCCAAACATGCACTTCATATACGTGATAATTTGGAGAGTGATTACCGAAAAGAGCTTGCTAATAGTACAAACTGAATTATATTCTATTTCGTATGCGCAGAGTGAAGATGAAGCTTCATGGATGGGTTCTGGCAATGAAGATGAAGACAATTGGGAAGACTGTGGAGATACCGAGTTACATAGTGTTGAAGAATTTGATGAAATTCCTTCATGTAAAATGGGATAAAAACAGTTTGTAACAATGCTTTTAAGTTACTAAATGCAGTATTTCCCAGCTACATCTGTTCAGAAAGGAAATCCAAACATTGGCTGAAGAAATCGATGGCGAAGGTCATTTTTGGTTCACAACAAGGGTAATGGTTCTACGGTTACAGTTTATTCCTTCAGAAAAGATGTACTGTCGCTAAAAAGTTAAATATTAGAATGCCTTTTGCGCACGCGCCAAAGTGTCAAGTGCTGTCTGTCAATTTAGCCATCGACGGCTAGCAGCCAGAGGCGGGGTGCCAACTGCCAACTTTGGACCAGCACCAACCTTCAGTGAGGGCCCTTAGTTTAATGGTGTGTGTTGGCATAATGTGTGTAATATATTGGCATAATAAGTTCATTGGAAATTTCATTTGTTGACATTGGCTTTGTTTTAAAAAAATTATTGGAGGGAATTTTTTTTTTCCTTATTTGGAAGTTGTCACAACAAGCATGATTGTGAATTTATTACATTTCAAATTGTGATTCCTTTTAAGCTTTCTTTATTAAATTTGTGTAAAATTGAACAAAATTTTAAGCAAAATATCGAAACCTGTAACAATGGCAATGCTCTCGCCGTACAAATGCTAAGCACTTGAAGCATCATTTTATAACGAGTATAAATTTAAATTCCTCGAATTAATTTAAATTGGAATGAAAAGCTTGATGCGATTAAGAATCACTGCAACACAAATGAGCAAAATTCGACCTACACAACTGGAAGACCTAAAAAAGCTTGAACATGTCAAAAAAGGAAAATAACATTAAAATTATGTAAAGCGCTCTTCCATGACAACTGAAGAAGCATGATAACTAGCTATATGAACAGCAAGAGTGATATCACGCATGACATGCATAATTTATCATTGACGCAGCGCTTGCTGCAACTGAAGAATTTGATTCCTTTGTTCGGTAGGAAGCATGTTAATCTGTTCTGGAGTGAGACTCATAACTTGCTGAAGTAGAGCCTTCTCCATCTCAGGACTCAACTGCACAATCACCGAGTTCAGTTTAAATTATATGTCAGAGAGGAAAATCAAAAACTCTGTTTTCAGAGCTTAGCGTATAAAATCTAGTGATACACAATAACTTACTGCTGGTGGTCGAGGAGGCTGATTGCCGGGACCCATCTGACCAGGGAACAGGGATGGACCCGGAAGATGTGTTCCAGATGTATTCTCAGGTAAACCAGGCATCCATGGGGATCCTCTATCTGTTTGCTTCGAGCTTCCGACTTGACTGAATTCCAATCCTAATTGCGGTCCTCCACCCTGGAAGACCATAAGAACGAATAAAAACTTGCATTTTGCACACCACTAGGAACGTGAAGAACACTTCAATGAATGTCAAAACTTGAAAATATGTTTTATTGGTAAAAAAATTACAGCTCACAGAGGCAGTTAAACAAAATTCTCTTAGGTGATAGTGCAAAGTAGGCTATGAAATCATCCATGAAACAGTACTCATTTTCCAAATGCTGGGAGAACTTGCAAAGTCAACCATCACTTAAATAACTGATATGAAAAGCTACTGAGGATGCAAAGTCCATATCAGAACAACAAATTCCTTTTGGCATGGCTTTTACTTTTGTATCCCGTAGAAGAGTTTCCCGAGGAAGTTACCTTAATTTTTATTTGAAAACTAATTTCTAAAAGAACTTCCTATTCCGAAAGTACTTTTAGAGGAAGCCACGTACAACCAGCTTTCTCTAAAAACTCTTTTAATTAGAAGAAATACTTTCATAAAATTAGTCAAATGGGTTTAGAAGCAGTTTTTGGGTCTCAAAAGCTCATTTTGGTGCCAAACGGGTAATCAGTAAGAAAACAAAACTGATTTCGTAAAGTATTTGCCATGTATAAAGGCAGAATATTAACTCAATGCCTACTCTCACCATCATGGTTTATCTCTTCTTTCAAATGCCCTAGCTCTAATTTTAAGATCATCATCAGTGCCTCTATTCCTAGGAATCTTCTTTTAGTCTTAACGATATAGATCAAATGGCATGCTAAATTTGCTCGGTTTGTTCCATCATTTTTTTAGAATTTCTAGAGCTTTGAGCCTTGATAGCTTTGGCATCTTCTTGTGTAAATCGTTTATTTTTCTCCCCAATCTGTCCTGTGTTCCTTAAATTTCCCTGTGGAAACTTCTTTTAGGAAGTTTGAAGCCCCTTCTAACTGTAAAGGCTTTACTTGGTCCTTGGTTCTAGAGAAAGTTAATATCCACGACTTGCTAAAAACTGAAAACAACACAAGGGTTTATCCCCTGACGACTGTGTTGTGTAGATGGAGTAGTGAAACTGATACAGATCAAGATAAGAATAAATATATAGAGAGATTTTACTTAGGATTTTATAATAAGAGTTTGGTTTCAAACATATTTAATTAGATTTGATTAGATTAGATAATATTAGTTTTGATATTATTAAAAGTTTATTTCCGTACTTCTTTTAGTTGATTAGCTCTGTAAATAGAGGAAGCTTCATTGTAATTCACAACCAGATTATATGAATAAAGTTTGATTTTCGCCTTGCCCTCAATTCTTCTCTTCTTCGCACCTGTTTCTCTCCTGGTTCCTATTTGTTCGTTACCAAACTCCGTCAGAAACACTTGCATCTATTACTGCATTGAATTTTTGCTGAAATTTTTGATTTGTTTAGACAAGTACAAATTATCCCCAATCAGAAGTAACCAATTTTAGCAGTTCATTGTCTTATATCCAGAAAGAGAAGAATTTGAAGTACTTTAGTATTTGCATTGAGCCCAATAAAATATAAAAGGCATACCTGATACAGCGGCGGCGGCAAAGGATGATTTGGAAGTGATGGCTGCACCTGTGGAAATGAAGGCATCATACTAGCAGGAGGCTTGTTTCCTGACTGAAACGAATAATATATTTATTAAAGAAAATAAAAATAAATCATTTAGCTAGTGAACTACATTCTCTAGCTTACATGAAACATGTGTTGTGTATGATGCAGTGGTGGTCCACCAGGATGCTGGAAACCCATATTTGGCCCTAATTGAGGGTGAACCTGATGACTGAAGCCTGACATTTGTGGTCTAGGTAGAGGCGGCAATGGTGGTTGCTGTGGTGGTTGCAAAGGCGGATACTGAGGTCCCGTATTCTGCATAGGCTGCTGTGATTGAGTGGAGGCTGAGGGCATCGGGGCCTGGAGATGAGATGGGGGCTGTGGAGCAGAATGATGAGGCAGTTGCGAGATGTTAGGAACATGAGAGGACTGTGGTAGTGACATTGATGTTGACTGGGCACCAATAGGTCCCTTAGGCTGCTGTAGTGATTGCAAGGGATGTGATGGAATGGATTGGGATTGAGGGGCTGGTGGAGGAATGGACACAGATGTTCCTGATATTACAGTTTGGTTCAGCTGTGGTTTCCTCGTCTGGTTCTGGCCCATTTGACCTGGAAATGACGAAGCAGGCTGAATATTGGGTTGCTGAGTTGGCAGTGGCGATGGCTGAGAATGTTGTGATGCTATTGACGAAACGGCTGGTACCTAAAGCAGAAGCCAAATTATACAGTGCAGCAATTTAAATATTAAGAATATGCATGAGAAGAATAACATACTGCTTGAGTGGGCTGCACCATTCCAAGCATGATTTGTGCCTAATGAAAGACAGGATTTAAGGTAATATGTCAGCAGCTGAAAAAGCAATTTTACTGTGAACTCTTAATATTCTAACACAATGTCAAATCCAGAATTTTAATTTGATGTATGTTCAGGAAAAAAATAATAAATAAATAAAGAACTGATTGTTGAAGACTACAAGTTCAGTCAATAATTTAGAATAACGTGCTCAAGTCTATAGAACATCAAGACAAGATCCCAAACTATTTTAATTAACTGTTATTTACTTATCATGAGTCGTCATGAAAAATGCAAAAATTCAAAGAAATTGAACCTAAATTTTACACAAATATCTGTATATCAGAGTTGCTCCAAATTATATTTATACGTGGATATGGCATATGCCAAACATCCGATCAGTCAAATTTCTACACATGACGATAAATAGATGTAAAAAAATAGTTGATTTTGTACCTTTTTTTATGCAGTTATGCTAGACTAATTTTAAATAACAAGTGAACATAATTATATGAACTTAACACTTCACAAATAAAAAAATTACAGTGTGTTTGGATAGAGAGAGTTTAGACAAAGGCAGGTGAGGTAACAATAGTTATGAATGGGAAGTATTGAAATAAAGGTTGAAAAATATCCAGGAATCTCATTAGGGAAACAGAAGGGAAAGATTTAACAAGTATAACCCACGTTCTTTCTCAAGTACAATGATAACCATCTTTTCTATCCTTTCCCTCCTCCTCTGCCCCGACTAATGAAGTATGCCAACATGCTCTCGTGTATCACAGTTGAATTATGTCCTGTTTTTTACCACTATAATAAGATGAAGAGCACCGGAGTAGATATTAAATATAGCATTATCTTACAGAGAAGGAAGAGGATGGTTTTGGGACAATACATTCAACATAAATGATTATCTCTTTCCTGTCCTTCGCCTATGCCCTTCTTATGAAGTGTTTTGACATGCTTTCATGTAGTGGATAAATTGGGTTGTCTTCTAGAACGATAAAAAATGGAGAACCCTGTTGTTGATAGTAAATAAAGCATACTCATTATAATGTTATGGAGGAGCAAACCAACTGAACTGGGGAACCAAAGGCAGGAGGAACACCAGGAAGAAAGGGACAAGCTCCAGCCAGGAAGAAGAAACTATGCCGCCAAATTCAAATCAAACTCGAAACGATGTCGTTTCGAGTTAAATGGAACGGTGTCGTTTTGGGCCAGAAATTTCAATTGTAATAAGAACACGTTTTTACATTTTGCAAAAAGGAATAATGCGTCTTTACTTCGGTTATAACGGATGAAGAAGAGGAAAATGGTGTGGGTTGATTCAGTGTGAATTTCCCTCCCAAATTCTTCTTCTTCTCTCTCAGTCTCGCTCTCAGTCTTCTCTCTTCTTCATATTTTCTTATCTCCTTCTTATCTCTTCTGTAATTCAATTCCATAATTAATGAATATTAAAGTTCAGTGCATTTGTTAAATGTTGAAGATTAATAATAGAAATTATGTTGTTGTTGGAGTTGGTTGATTTGAGGTTGAGATTTTAGCTCAAACATTACAAAAAAAGCACAAACAAAAACTAAAATCTACCAATACTATGATTTCTTTGAAAACATCAGAAGCATAACATGAACAGATAATTAAATTATTTTGACATCATAGAAACTTTTTATAAAGTAAAATTTGTTCCCGATAATTTAGCAAAATTCAAATATTTTACTCAAATAATTGAAGTTTTCCTCACCATAATTTACACTTAAAAACCTAATTCACAGACAACTTAATACGCTCACCGAAACAAGAAGCAAGAACAAACATTCAAGATTTTAAAAGGAACAAAAAACAAGATCAAGAAGTAAAGAACAAAAACAAGAACCCATGGCATCGAATTTGAATTCAGACATAAAAAGGGAATTGAATAAAGAAACCCTAAGAGAGAAAGAAACCTGAAAAAGAGCCCTAGTCAATGCCGGGTTTTGAATAAGAATTTGCCTCGCCTGTTGCTGGTTCTGCTCTATCAGTGCCTGTAGTGAGGAAACGAGAATTATATTTTTCTCTCTCCCAAAAAATTAATTATATTAAAAAGAAAAATTTATAAAAAAAGAGTAAACTTGGTGTGAGTAATCAGTTGAGTACCTTCATCTGAGACATAATGTCGTAAAGCTGGTTTTTGGACATTCCAGCGAGGCTCGGCGGTACGCCGTCGCCGATTACTTGCTTGCCCTCCATTCTTCTTCGCAGAGAGGGAGATAGAGATTGAATTAAGGTGTGGCGGTATTAGTGTGGGTTTTTCCTCTTTGTTCTAAATATCGAAATAATTTTCGAACAATTTCAGGAATTGTTTTAAGAGGAAATTGATTGCCCTCTTTTTTTTTTTGTTGTTTTCTCTTTCAATTTTTATAAACGGTGTGAATTATTCGAGGAAAACATATTTAGAAGAATAAGGCCATCTATCCTATTTAGATCGTCTATAATGCCGTCTTGGATGACAAAAGATGTGAATAGTATGGATCTAGATGTCAAAGAACGGACTAATACGAATTTAAACGTAAGGAGACATGACTAAGACGAGCTTAGATAGCAAAAGACACGTATATTATTATTTTTAATTTTTTCAAGAAAAGTTATTTGAAGTAATGAAAAACAAACGAAAATTTAATAATCTCATTATAGTTGTACAAATAATTTTCAACGTCGTCCAAATCTATATTTAAAAAAATGAATATTAAAAAATGGGGCCGAAAAGGGATTAAGAAAGTAGGAAGATACAAATAATGCAATTAATGGGATACTTAAAAGGTTATTTATGTCTTTTCCCATCATCTTTTAGAATGTTCACTCGACACAATCAGTCCTAGGGATAGGTTCGGTTCAGTCCGATTCCTCTACTAAATTGGTCAATTTTGGGACAATATATTGAGAATCGATCGATTATGGTCTGGTTCTAGGTACTGCCTTGAGAATCAATAATGAATCCGATTATCTTGAATTTCATTTTTTGTATGCATCAAGATGCACTAGATCTTTGAATACTAGACTCTAAAATTATCTCACGTTAAATTTTTATTTTCCTTACGTTTCTTCTTTTTTCCTTTAATGGGTAATCAAAATTAAAATCTAAATAATTTTATAAATATCTTACAAATTCATACTTTTAATGCAATTTTAGTTCAATATTTCTTAAGAATTCAAATTTCTCGTGGTTTTCAAAGTGATCTACCATCAAGATCCTTGGGGATTACTAGAGATAATTAGGTTATTGTTATTACTAAAGAAATTCGGGTTATTGTTATATGGGTTTTTGATCGAGATTTTACCATTTATGATATGTTCCAAAGTTTATTTTTATTTCACCTTTATGAGTTGATTTTGAGCTTTGAAATGAATTTTTGTCTGTTGTCTTGTTTAATTGATTTTTTATATTGTTAGATTACAAGAATGATAAATTGATTTCATACTCGATTTTTATCTATTTTCAATCTCACAAATAGTTTAATACGTTATTATTATAATCTTTCAATATAAAGAACCGAATCAAATCGAATGGAATCGGTTGGTTCAGTTCCAGATCGATTCTATAGTTGGATATGAACCAATTGTTATGTTTTTAAGATTTCCATTGGTATTCGGTTCGGTTCAGTTTCCTTTAGAATTGGACCGAATTAAATCACGCCCACTCATTAGTCCATTTAGCACAAGAAGCAGATCAAAATTGGGCTGACAAACGGGTCAGCTCAAATTGGGCCTTATTTGTCCAATAATCACTGGGACTTCTTTGCCTAGCCCGCTCCACGTGATTTTTAAATAGATAATTAAGCTTGCTTAATCTATTTATGTTTAATATTATTCATTAGTCTTGCATTTATTTAAGGCTAATTCTTTTATAATTTATTAACATAATTACATATCATATTTAGGGCTTATTATATATTTATAATTATCAGAATAATAATTGAGGACGAAATTGCATATTTTATGTATAAATATATTAATTTGTATGGCGATCATGCAACTTATTTTATTGTTGCACCACTTTTTAATTTTACTAATGGTCTCCAATATTCAATTTTTGTCACACTTATATCCTCATATTTTCTGCCGCATTCTTGCCATCATTCTTCTTGTAATTAACATAGTTGGTCTCTGATAATTTCTATCCAAATATTTTGTCAACGTGCTTTTAAATAAGGGATAAATAACATGTCACACTTTTGAATTTGCTATTTCTTGTTTATTTAAAAAAACAAAGTGTAAGTAGATCTTTTTAGGAGGACATTTTGAACAGAAACCATCATCAATAACTATATGTGCTAATTGAAGAAAAATTAAGGATAACAATATAGCAAAAAAACAAAAATAAAAAAATTCAACATATAAGTGAGACAATGACAAAAAAATCAAGAACCTTTAAGTCAATTAAAAAATGATATGTTAAAAAAAATATGTGGGTGTCAATATAACCTCACCAATCTGTAGATTTTATAATTTTGATCGATTATCTATCATGTATACCCGTACTTTTAGAGCCAAGCTTTTATCTACTAGTACGAAACACTCACACATGCAGTGGGTAGGTGACATGTCAAAATACCATTTAGTAATGTATGTATATCTCCCAATAAACTCATCCAATATCATTCATTATCTATGTTGAATTTTTAGTGCTATATGGGATTTCCATTATGAATTTGGCAATTATAATTCCCACATGATATTATTTCAATAGGGTGGCGATGATGAATTATATGAGGCAAAGTCTCAAATGCGCAGCGCAATCGATTGCACTGCACAACTTGATGAATGTAATGGATAGCTACTACCCAATTAATTTGTCTTTTATTAAATGTTTTTGTTTGTTATCAGAGATGCTTTGTTGTTTATACAAACTATTAGATATGAGATTGGTAATGTGTTTTGCAAGGGGTTTTGACTATTTATTTAACAATTGGATAGAACTTAAAATCCTAACAAGTAAGGTTAGAGCGAAGCTCCAAACTTAACATATCTTTGGGTAGATGTTTATAAACATTTTGAATAAAAAAGCAGTTTTGGTCACACACTTTTATTTACATATTTTGTAGCATTCATAAGTACGACATACTTATCGACCATACATTTCTATCTGTTTACGAAAATCTTTCCAAACATACAGTCGTGGATGCACATAATTAGAGCATATTAATGTGGTGGGCCACAAGTTGAATCACGATGTAAGAAAACTTTCTGATTGACTTTCAAGGTAGTTTTGTTCACATAAATTGCAAGTTAGTATTAAGGAATAAATTCATATTGTTTAAAAATTAAAATACTAACAAAAATACAAGAGTTTGATATGCTCATTTTACTATGGGTGACCTTCTAAGATGAACACTCAAGTTTTAATATAAGATATATTGTAGTCCATTAAATTCAAACGAGCAATTCGACTTGGCTATCTCTCACACGAGTCGACGAAGGCAAAGATTGATAATCTCAAACGTGTCATCATCGCTTGAGGGGATTGAGATGACATGGTACTTTATTAGAAGAGAGATAATGAGAAAATAAAATCTTACATTGACCTAACATTGGGTTAAAAAAAAGTGATTATAAGGAAATTGTAGTACATCACTTAAAGCCCGTTTGAATCCCGTTAAAAGGTTAAATATGCATTTAATAATAGTAAATTGATAGAGAATATGTGTTAAAAAAATAAGGAAAAGTTTTGAATTTGTGTATAATATTATTTTATTGAAAAATTTGTGATTGAAAAGAAGAGAAAGGAAAAAGTATTTCGAAAAAAAAATAGAAATGTATTTTAAGAATAAACCTTCAGAGATGAAACCCACGTCCCAATATGAAACAACTCGACAAACAATTAGAACATGTGATTCAAACACATATTATATTACATGTCAAAAAATAAATATTCTTTATTGTTGATAATTTGATGAATGTGCTACAAGAAGTACAAAGAGAAAGAACACACACACACATGTATATATATTTGAAAAGTCCAAAGAGCGCACACTAGCCACGGAGCTGCGCAGCTCTTTATTTATGTGGAAGTTATAAATATTTTAATCATTTTTATATTCAATATGATATCGGAACTCGACAAATTTAAATGAGCAATTCAATAAATCTAAAGCTCGAACAAATAATTGAATTTCATATTAAAGGTTAAATTTTATATCGGTCATGATGAAAATGATAACTAATATATAAAGATCTTGGACTATTATTCTTGAAAAAATTGATCTTTCAATAAGAAATTTCAATACGTCTCAATTGACGACGGACGGATGATTGATAAAATGCAATGTCTATCATGATTGAAACACGTGAACGTAATGTTGATGGTGTACAAACCAAATATAAATATATGAATTCTGCAGTATACTTGACACCAGAGTAGAACAATGAAAATACATTTGATTTTCTTGTTGACTATTGCAAATTTAGCAATCTTACTCGATTCTCATTTAAGGACTAGTTGCACTAGTAAAAGAAGAAATAAGTGAATAACTTGAGTGGTTCTAGTACTCTTCAAACTCACATTATTAGCACACACTATATTGAAACTAATGTCTTGACGGGGACGATTATTATAAGTGTATATAAATAAGAAATTATATCTTATTCACTGTAAATTTAGCATCAATTATATGGATTTTTTTTCGTCACTCCTAAATCATGAGTGCAATACGTACAATAATTAGCGACCTCTCGATTTGCGTACGAGGAGTTGGAGTAGTAAAAGAAGAAATAAGTGAATATTCGAGTGGTTCTTGTTCTCTTCAAATTGGCATTATTAGCTAGCTATATTTGCACACACTGCACTGACATAGATACGTTGATTCATTGACAAAAAAGACCAATAAATTTAGTTTTATTTGTGAAAGTTCACGGGCTTTATTCATCACTATAAAATCGACGGGGAAAAATTTGCCTTTGTCTTCTACTTCACATCTCAATTGTACTTATAGATGCACAACATGCTGACACTCTCCCTCAACACAGGACTAAAGAAAAAGACTCCGAGTTATCCATGCATAGACATGTTCTAATACCACGAAGAAAGGTTCATGGACGTGATTCGTCACTATAAAATTGACTACAATGTGAAGTTTGCATTCAATTCATATTGCGCGTCTTAATTGTAACTAGGTGATATGGGATACGCCAACGTTATTTAATATAATTTGAAGTCAATTACAAGAAGACTTATTTTTCGTTATCCATTCAATTTATTGTCATTATTCAAGTTTAGTTTAGACATTTGGGATTTTTTATGTAAAGTTTCTTAGAGAAAAAAGTGAATAGGAAAAAATCGGTTTCTTACAATCACAAATGGCAAATGATCCCACATGTCAAGTAACAAAATAAATAAATAAATAAATAAAAATACTAACTTAAATAAAAATATTAAAAAAAATGAGAGGAAATTAAATTAAATACACTCACTCCTCATAAAATTGTAATTTTTTTCTTCTAAAGTCTATTTTCTAAAACCCCTTCCAGTGAGCTCTAATTTTGACAATGTTAATCATGAAATTATTACATCTTCTAATGTTTTTTACTTCTATTAATTTTTTTTCTCGAACTATACATTAATCATAGGTTTGATAAACTGAATATAATTAAGAAAATGTGTGAGATATTTAAAAATCATCATTCAAATTTGTCAAGCAACCAAACAAACATGTCGAATTTTACACATCCGCCGTCTCTATGGAAATTATATATATCATTACTTCTTTGGTAATCATATCCCATCAAATGCAAATAGACTTATTGAAAAGTGTTTTTTTAGGGCCAGCTTACAATTTGAGTCTATAAATTTATGTCAAAACAATTATAATTAAAGGAGGAATAATTAAAAGCTAAATTGCATGAAATTGATTTGCAATAGACCAGAAAAGCATAAAATCTAGATGGTCAGAAAGAAAAAAAAAATCCTTTAATTTAAAATTCGTGTTTAGCATGTTATAAGGACCTGTTTGGCCGAACTTTTAGAAAGTCGAGGGTCGCTTATGAGACTAAGAAACTGATTTTGAATATGTTTGAATTGTTTTCTTAAAATACTTTGTTGGACTGAAAGAATTTTTAGAGAAAATTGGCCTAAAATAATTTTCTCACTAAATTCTTCAACTAAAGCAAAAGCAAAAATTAATGTTTTGCCAAACATACCCTAAGTATCTCAAGCTCTACATCCAATCCAGTACTTTGCTAATTGTTATCACTTATAAGTACCATTAGTTCAGCAGCAACAGGCATCCACTTGGTTGATTAGTTCACTAAACAATAATTGAACATTAAATTGATAGGTGTAAATGTTTCTATGTATGTGGATGGGGTGCCAACTAGTTAATATATTTAACTATTTTTTAGCTATTGATTGTTTGATATATTGAATTTGACAATAATTGACTCGATTTAAAAAATAAAAATAGAGTTAAAATTTCTTCTATTGCTTAATGAAGATACTACATGCTAAACATATTATAGGCATTATATACAATATTTGAGTTAGCTCAAACTCGACAAAGATTGAATTCTAGCACTGTTCAGGAACTTCACATTTGAAACTTTAATTTTGTCCTAATTTTTCTTATAAATAGGGAACCATCATTAGGAATTTGTATCATCATAAAATTAAAAAAAAAATAAAAAGAAAAAAAAAGAAAAAAGAGAGAAATGTTAGAGAAAATAGGGTATGAAATTTTTTGCCTTGTGAACTTTTCTTCATCATAGTGACTTACTGTAACAACGTATAAGAATGTAGTCTCATATTAAAACGAGTCTCTATTAATGTTTTGTGTTATTTGATATCTTTATTCTCTTACTCAGATTTTATTACTCTTGATGATATAGAATTAGAGTTTTTAATTCTCAACAAGTTCAATACAATCGATCTAAAAAACTTCCTTTATATTGTATAGCTTGTTAGGTATTTATTCAATAAATATAATATGTGAAAGAAATAATTAATTCAGATGAAGAGCCCAATTGGTGAAAAAGAATACACATTTCTAATGAATTATTAGAGTGATGGAAAAGAACATAATCTCATTATTATTTTTTAATCATTTTCGAAATTATTTAACAGGTCAACTAGCCAGTAAAATATAGCATTTTTTAACTGTCAAAGTATTAACAACCCATTACCACTA